>JAWDGP010007871.1:765000-790000 GCA_033675545.1 Elysia crispata | reverse complement strand
GGTTCGATCCCTCTGTTGTAATGCTTTCACGTCTTTCGTCTTATTTGTCGGTCTCGAGCTAGATCTAGGTTTGTAGTTGATTTTTCTATATTACTTATTTCATTATTTTCAGTCACTTGCATCTTTAGATCCTTAGATCAAGCTTCGTCTGTCTCAGCCTCTAACGTTGTTTAATTGCTTTCTTTATTTCTATATTCATTTATGCTTTTCAGTCAAATGGCATCTTTCTAAGATCCGTTAGAGGCTAGTTTGTTTATGTCCAAGAAAAATATGGACTTGATCGTTCTTAGCGATTCAACTTCTTAGTCTATTCAAGCCAGCACGAAAGTCACTGTTCCTGAAGCTTCTATTTTTGTAGATGCGGATAGCTCAGTGGTTAAGTGCCTGGTCTTGTCTCGGCAAGGCGATAGGTGCCGCATCGAGGCGCAGGTTCAATCCCTCTGTTGTAATGTTTTCACGTCTTTCGTCTTATTGATATGATATGATATGATATTTTTTTCAGCATTATTAGGCCTTTAGGCCTTTTGCTGATCTTTTTATTCACAGTCTTTCGTAGAACTATTTTGAGTGTTGGTGATCTCCCTTGTCTAAATTAATCTAAATACAGTGATACATGTGTTCTTTCCAGTGACAATCTAGTCTATTTTTAAAACTGTTCAATGATGGAGCATTCACAACATGAATTGGCAGCCCATTCCAGATGTCTGTAACTCTATTTGAGAAAAAATTCTGTCTTAGTCCAGTGTTTACTCTACATTTTCTCAATTTGTACATATGTCCTCTATTTCTTGTATCATCTTCCTTGATAAGAGGCGAACTGACATCATACATTTTATGGGTAAACTTGTAGACTTCTATCATATCTCCTCTTTTTCTCCTGTACTTCATGCTAGGAAGACGTAGACTTTCTAATCTCTTTTCGTATGCCAATTCAGCCAAGCCTGGAACCAACTTGGAAGCTCTCCGCAACACACTTTCTATAAGATTTTTGTCTTTCTGGAATCTTGGCGACCATGCTACATTATTAAACTCCAGATGAGGTCTAACCAGTGCAGTGAATAACAATCTTAGGCTATCCTTATCTAAAAATTGGTATGATCTTCTAATCAGCCCCAATATTTTGTTTGCCTTAGCCACTCAACATGCCTGCTGAATTTGAGTTCATTATCCACCATTACCCCCAGGTCCTTTTCACATTGTGAAGTTTCCAGCTTTGCTCTATCCTGTGAATAGTGAAGTCTCATAGTATAGTCTTGCTTTGGGTTATTCCTGCCAATGTGTATGACCTTGCACTTATCTGCATTAAAGCGAAGCTGCCACTTGTCTGCCCAGTCGACCAGTTTATCTATGTCTGCCTGCATAGTCTGCCTTTCCGATTCTGTCTGGACTGTGGATGAGACTTTGGTGTCATCAGCATACATTGTGCACCATTATTCTAGGATTTCCGGCAGGTCGTTGATAAAAATCACAAACAGTACTGGTCCAAGTACACTTCCTTGTGGGACGCCACTTGTGACATTCGACCAATCTGAATACATTCCCTTCACCGATACCCTTCGCTGTCTTCCAACGAGGAAATCCCTAATCCAGTTCAGGACCTTGCTTTTAATACCATATGACTCAATTTTGGCTATCAGTCTCTGGTGTGGGACAGAGCCAAAGGCTTTTGCAAAATCTAGGTATACTGCATCTACAGGTCTTCCCGTATCCAGTGCTGTAGTCCATTTTTCCAGAGTATGCAGCAAATTTGTCGCACACGATCTTTTTGGGACAAATCCATGTTGGCAGGATGAGAGAAGCTTGTTTTGTTCTGTATGTTCCATGATTTTATCCCTTATAATTGATTCCATCACCTTGCACAGTACACTTGTTAAGCTGACTGGCCGATAATTACTTGGTTTTGATCTATTGCCTTTTTTGAAAAGTGGGGTGACATTAGCCTCTTTCCAAGTATCCGGAAGTTTGCTTTCCTCTATAGACTTTGTGAAAATCATTGCCAGAGGTTCTGCTAATTCTTCTGCAAGCTCTTTTAGAACACGTGAGTGCATTCCGTCTGGTCCAGGAGACTTTGAGGGATCTAACTGTTTCAATTTTTTTATTACTATATCCTTTATAAAGACAATGTCACCAAGCTCAGTTTTCACGTGTCTGTCTTCGCACTCAGGCATATCTTTGATATTTTCCTCGGTAAATACACTACAATAAAAATTGTTCAGAATGTTAGCTTTTTCTTTATTGTTTGTGATTGTTTTCCCTTTCTCGTCCAATAGATCAGCTACTCCTTCTTTTGTTTTCATTTTACTGTTGGCATATGCATAAAAGGCCTTTGGATTGTGCTGCGCTTCTCTTGCTATTGCTTTCTCATAGTTTTTCACTGCTTTTCTGCAAACAGCCCTTGCTCTATTTCGTGCCTTAGCGTATTCTCTGTAATCTCTCCCATCCTTTGTCTTTGAATACTTTGCAAATGTCACTTTCTTTTCCTTGAGTGCTTGACGTACTTCCTCGTTCATCCACGATGGGGGTCGCTTTGTTTGTTTTCCTTTCCTTTTTCCTTTATTCTTGGGGATACATTCATTTGCAGCAGCATTATATGTCTCTAAAAACTTGTTCCATCCATCAGTCAAATTCATGTCTTTTATTATCTGACACAAATTGTTTCCCTTGATGACCTCCTTCAGCTTATTATAGTCTCCTTTTGAATAATTGAATCTGGCTTCACCATTACCTTCCTCAATCTCTGCAGAAGCTCTGAAGTCAAAACTTAAAACTTGGTGATGACTCTTTCCCAGAGGTGCACTGTGTACAACATTCTTGACCATACCTTCTTCATTTATCAAAATCAGGTCTTTAAGGGTTGGTGTCTGCTTTGCTCTGTAATGAGTGGGACTTTTAACATGTTGATAGAGAAAATTATCTCGAACTACAGACTCAAGAAAAATTGTTGCTTTATGATTATCATTTTGAAGTGATGTTTCATTCTCCCAGTCAATTTCAGGGTGATTAAAGTCTCCTGTAAGTAGTATATGAGTTCTCCCTTGTATTGCATTCTTTACCAACTTATACAGCTGATCATTCATATCCTCTTTGTTACTTGGCGATCTGTATATGCATCCTATCAGCAACTCTCCCTTTTCCAATTGAAGCTTCACCCACACTGTATCTTTCACAGTCTCATATGCACTAAAGTTTATCTCTTGTGCTTTAAGGCCTTTTTTAACATAAATAACTCCTCCTCCTCTGGCATCAGTTTCTTCGATTTTACAAAAACAATCATATCCATCCACTTCTAACTCCACCTTTTGCACAGAATAATTAAAATGTTTTGGCAAAATTTCTGTCAAACAAATAATATCCGGCTGTTCAGTAGTGACAAACATTTGAAACTCTAATCGTTTATTTAAGAAACAATCCATGTTAGTATAAACACAATGTAAACCAACTTCAGTAACTGAGGAAATGCGATTAATTCTGTTAAAACTATGTACATTTTTCTTGGCATGAGGCTTTAAATTTTGTCCTTGTGCACCCCTTCCTCTACTCGTGCTATGTTCACCACCTTGTTCCTTCTTATCGTCCATATCTCTTTTCCTCCCTTTGCTTCTGTTTCCTCTCTTTTCTGATTTCTCAGTATCACTAGGTTTCTCATCTCCTGTCTTTCCTTTGTCGGTCTCGAGCTAGATCTAGGTTTGTGATTGATTTTTCTATACTGTCTATCTGTCTTTCTCTCTCTCTCTCTATCTCTCTCTCTCTCTCTCTCTCTCTCTCTCTCTCTCTCTCTCTCTCTCTCTCTCTCTCTCTCTTATCTTTTTTCATTTCCATCTCTTTTTCTTTCCCGTCTCTCTCATTCTCTCTCTCTCTCTCTCTCTCTCTCTCTCTCTCTCTCTCTCTCTCTCTCTCTCTCTCTCTCTCTCTCTCTCTCTCGTTCTTTTCTCTTTCTCTATGTAACATTTTTGCTATCTTTTACAAAAGAGCAATTTAGGGAATTATTAATTGTAGGTCAATTTACACTGAATACAGCCTTTAAAATTGGACGAGAAGGCCTGAGACTATATACTTACAAGTATAACCCTTTTCCCAAAATTGATGAACGTAATATAGTGCTTCTGCTTGTGAAAAGTGTAGGTGAAGAGAGCCAGCTGTCCGCACGTATAACCTGAGAGCAGAGAGTTACTTACACCTTACGCGATTCCTCAGAATTCTTGGCGGACATTTAACCTTTTCACGAACATCTCAGTGAGGTGACCATAAAAAAAAACTAGACAATTCTTCATGAATTGCAAGACGTTGTCGTTTTAAACATTGGCATTTTCATTAGAAGTACTATTACAAGGAATGTTCCGAATGTTTTCCTTGGAGTCACACGATTTACCACTACTAATAATTAGATAGGTATTACACGGGCCAACCTCATTGTCCAGAATATAAGTTTAAGTTGTTTTTTTTTCCTGAAAAACATCTTAAAAGGACTTGAAAACAGAACATTTCTATACCCTCAGATGTATCCGAGATATTTTTTTTTCTAGGTCTAGATTCATATCTAGAGCAGTGTTAGGGTTTTAGAGAAGATCTAACATGCAATTATAAGACCTTCCATGCAAACATATAACTCTCCTTTTACCTCTTCTTTTTTTCTTAATTTTCTCAAATTAATGTTACTCTTTTGGAAATTTTGAGTTGTCATGCATGTCTTTTGGATATTTCGAAAAGTTATAAAATCTAACTGACATGATAATTTGCTATGATTGTTTTTGTGTGTGTAATTAATTAGGAGCCGTAACTAATTACTCTATTATGTAATTATTTTTAAGTTATTTTCTTTTCTTTTTTGTTTTTGTTTTTTTTTTCAGGGGATACTGCAAAGGTCAAAATTCTGTCGACTGTAGGTTCAAGTACTTTAGATATTAAAGTTTCCTTCCGGCGTCGGGAGATCAAGCTGAGTTTGAGCCAAGTGGCTTTGCTTCCTGTCATGTCCAGCAGTGGCGAGATAGTCAAGACGTCAGAGACATCCGAAGTCTTTGTGAGGTTTTTAACAGTTTTTTTGCAATATCATACATCATTTAATAACTTTGATAAGACTAACACAAAAAAATAAAGGTGATGGAAAGAAAGTTCAGCATCATCGTAAAATACTAGCGTTTTATTTTTTTCTATTTTATTTTGTTTTAAGTCTATGAAAAAGGTTAATATTATGGCATAATTGTGGAAGAATGGGCCAATACTGGTACAGAATTTTATGAGTTATTTTTTTTTTCCTTCTCTCCATATTCTGTGATGTGATGCACTCTTTCAACTTATCTTTGCTGCTAGTTTTGGATCACTTTTTTTTTGTTGTTCTTGTTTTGTTTTGTTTTATTTTTTTTTAATTCATTATGGCTCTCTCGTTTCAGCATTGTCAAAATGTCTTATAGTTAAGGGAGCAAAGTTATATAACTACATAATGATCTCGTTCTATACATTGGGCTAAATTTTGATATCTTTCAGAGCTCTGGAAGAGGGACTAAAATCATTCTCAGAGAGAAGGAAAAAAGAGATTGTACATACAAACAGACAAAATTAATAGATGAAGAAAGAAGATGTAGCTAGTGTCTGTCAGTAAACTCTCTTATTTGAGATATAAAGGATCACAGCTTACTCTTCCATATTGCTCAGAAATATTGATTAGAAATCATTGATAGCACATTTGCGAAAAGTGAGAAATGAATGGCCCATGCTAAGACAGTCATGCCTTGTGTTCCTGTAACTTGTGAAGTCAACTTGTGACTTTTTTTTTTTTTGTGTCGGGCTTCCCATCATGATTGACGCTGAAGGAAGATCCTCCACATAGCGCACAATTCATGTAGCTAAATCCAAGGGATATAACAAGCAAAAAATGTTTAAAGCAAACGACCAAATAATAAAAAAAAAGGTCAGAAGAATTGTGAATAAAATTTCAGTGTCCTTTTAATACACATACAAATATAACTATTTAGTTAAAACAAATACATATGAATAATAAAATTCTAATAAAGTGATCGAGAGGAAATTTTGTAGTCACGTGGACTTAAATGTAGATCTGGCAGTTTATACAAGCTCTCAAACTGGGTTTTTCTCTTAACCAATTAGGTATATAAATTAACAATAATTTTTAATGCTCTAATTCCTTTATATAAGATTTGATATAATATGAATGACACAAGTTAATTTAATACGTCCATGTCCATGTCAATGATTTTTAGATGCGTTGCAATCCAATGCTTAATCGTGTTAAGCAGCCCTCATCTTGCGCTGTTCACGCCCACACATACACCATCAAGTCCGATCCAAGGTCGACTCGCTATTGTATAATATAAGGCCTCAACACGTCCCACAATTCAAATCATCATCAGTAGTATAGACAGTCCTATAAAAGAAATCATACGCGCCCTTAATGAACTACCACAATTATTCTAAAGCATTCAAAACTTGATCATGAAAGGAAGTAATAAAACAATGTGATACTACACCATAGGTTTCTCTAACAGAATCCAGATTAGTCAAATCAAACCTCACAACTGGCGCAGACTGTTCAAAATAAAGCAATTCTCTATTAAAGTCATACACCAGTAAGAACTGAGTCTAGATCACAAAATACCAGAATTTAAACCAACCAATTAAAGATAGATAAGATATTCACCTTCTCCGAAAAGCGAATTCTCAACTCTGCCAATTATTGTAGATCATTCAAATCTCGTCGTGCTGACAAGTACAATGGCGTCGATGCAGATTCAATATTTTTCAATGTAACTTATTTAATATCTGACAAGCCAATCTAATCTCATCATTTGGGATAAGTAATTATTTGGCGGAGCTGTCTCTCTATGTCTTCACGCTACGAGGGCTGTAGCAGAAAAGCAAAAGCGACCAGATTAGCTACTCACACATGCCCAGTAAGAAGGTCATGTGATCCCAATCACAACTCAGATCCAAGAGCGTGCTTAACGAGAAAGTACACAAAACTAAGCAGATAGCACCTTTGACCTACACCGCGACAATGATGTTGCCTATATTGAATCGGAATCTAGCCGAGAAGTAATTTGTTTAGCAGTGAAGGATTATTGTCGCTGTATATGTTTGTGTAGGCGATCAACCTTACCTGATTTTGTAACAGAAATCTGGTATATTTTAGGAGACTCTCAAGACCTCAGTTTAGAATCACTGGTAGGATGAGTGTCAGTAAATAATAAGCCTTGTTTACTTTCAGCGCGCTGGAGTGTTCACGGACCTTGCTCATGGGGCAGTCTTTACCATCAGGAAACCTGATAAGGGGGAATATAGCATGGTAACACAACTTTGTGCTCTTGTTTTGTGCTTGTTTTGTTCTTAATGCTGTTACGGCAGATTTTGCGCGTTTATAGAATAGATAAAGCTCGATCCAGAGAACTTTTTTTTTTATATAAAAATTGAATTTTAAAATAAAGCAAAAGATGCTTAAAGAAATATTGTAACAATGACACTTTTGAAAAATAGCAATGTTTATTCACTTCTCTCTCTCTCTCTCTCTCTCTCTCTCTCTCTCTCTCTCTCTCTCTCTCTCTCTCTCTCTCTCTCTCTCTCTCTCTCTCTCTCTTTCTATCTATCTATCTATATATATATATATATATATATTTATCTATTTATCTGTCTATCTCGTTCTCTTCTCTTCCTCTATGTACCGGTAACATTTATGTTATCTTTTACAAAAGAGCAATTTAGAGAATTGATGGGTAATAAAGGAAAAAAACAGCAAAGGGAATAAGGCAACTAACACTTGTTAGTAATGAAATTGTCATCTGATTATAACAGAGGATGCAGAAGTAGAGAAAAGATAGTTTGAGACATAAAATAGTAATAAAAGAAGTAAAGCACATCCAAATAAGAGATAAAATCTTACTACAATGTGACGTTTCGTAGGACTATCAGTGGTCTATTTTTACGGAGGTGAAAAATTAGATAGTTAAATCAATTTGCGATTTAGGTGTAAGAAGAGTTAAAATTTTTCATGAAATAGTAATAATCGTGATCAACTGTTGTGTAGTCATGCAACGCTTTCATTAAAATCTCTACGAATGTGCGCAGTTAGTTCACAACAGAATATGTTCTGATCTCTGAAGAATTGTTCACTTTAGTCTTTGCTTAAATCTTTAAAATCCATATCAGTATGTATATCGATTCGTAAGGAAATAGTTGCTCAAATCCAACAACTACTTGCAATCAGTTCGTTCCGAATGATATTTGACATTGACTTCCGGTATATTTAATAATCAGAATTTAGTCTCTAAGTTCTTGTCACTTGATGAGTATTGAAACTTTTTAACATGGTGTGGAAACACAAATTTGGATTTGCTTTTATACTCACATACTTGCTACTCAAGAAACAAGTGCAAATATCTGATATATGTCATTTCTTAGTCATTACGAAAAAATCAAGAGTGTGTGTACAAGACCTCGATTATTTGTGATTGTTTTCATTATCCTAGGTTAAATTACTCAATGTTTTGATTGCGTGCAAAGTTTGCCTTGACGATAGTTCTTGTTTTTGTTTAAACAATAAAATGGAATATAGAACAGAAGTGGCCTTCAACCACTCACCTCTCTCTCTCTCTCTCTCTCTCTCTCTCTCTCTCTCTCTCTCTCTCTCTCTCTCTCTCTCTCTCTCTCTCTCTCTCTCTCTCTCTCTCTCTCTCTCTCTCTCTCTCTCTCTCTCTCTCTCTCTCTCTCTCTCTCTCTCTCTCTATATATATATATATATATATATATATATATATATATATATATATATCACTCTCTCTCTCTCTTTCTCATTCTCTCCCTTTATCTCTCTCTCTTTCTCTCTTTCCTCTTTCTTATTTCATCTCTCACTTTTCAACTATCCTACTATCTTTTAAAATTTGCCAAACTTTCGTAATTTCATTCCTCTCAGACTGGCATATTTCATTCCATCGGCCAAGAATTTATGCTCGAACCCAAACAGCAAGCCGGACATGAAAGTGGTGGAGACGAGAAAACCGTACACTTTGTGAAGCCCAGCGAGACATTGCGAGACCTGGATAGTCTTGTTAATGATGCCTTAATCAGGGACTATTGTAAGTTTGATTTTTAGAGGATTTTAGAGGCGCTGAGGTGAAATGCGAAAATTACTCAGCTACAGTTAAAACTAGGTAAAACCTATCTTCAAATGGACATAGAACAAAAGCTACCATACTTCAACATTATTCCTTTCCTCTAAAGCAGATAATAAATATGTTTAACACATGATAAAATATGTAAACTTAATGTTAGTAGCAAGGACATCCATTGCACTTTTTTTAAAATAAAAGTCTGCAACTTTATCTTAGTGATTTCTTGCCTATAGTTTTATTTTTTTTTTATATCAGTAAGTGATATGAACAACGCTAAACGCGTCTGATAACGTATAGCAGATAGGTAAATCGATCATGCATTTCTTTTTCTATATTCTTCATAATTTTGGTTCTCCAGCTGACCCACAGATTCTTACATTGGAGAGTAGGAATTCTTACTTCGAGCGACTGCAAGAGAACAGAAGCGAGACAAACTCGAGCTCTCTGGAAGTTTTCACTCTACGCCAGCCTGTAGCGACCCTTGCCGGGGAGAATAATTCCTCTGACGTGTTGGAGATGGCGGACAACCTTACCCATCCAGAGAGCGGAGGCGGTGATTTTAAAGCTGACAATGGCCAATATCTAATGGGAAAATACATCATGGAGAATGAGTTTACGGAGGATTCTAGTTTCCCTCCCTCTCAAGGACTTGGAGAAGATGCTGGCTTTGAAGTAAATTTCTATGACAACTTTGAGTCTCAACGAAGCTACAGCTATGAGCGCAAGCGTCGAGATGTCTTGAAGCGGTATCAGGTGGAGTTAGGTTTCCTAGTAGATAACGCGGACTACAATAGGTAAGGTTGAGATAGGCGTTGTACGCTTTCTCTCTCTCTCTCTCTCTCTCTCTCTCTCTCTCTCTCTCTCTCTCTCTCTCTCTCTCTCTCTCTCTCTCTCTCTCTCTCTCTCTCTCTCTCTCTCTCTCTCTCTCTCTCTCTCTCTCTCTCTCTCTCTCTCTCTCTCTCTCTCTCTCTCTCTCTCTCTCTCTCTCTCTCCCTCTCCTCTTTCTATCAATCTCTCTTTATTTTTCTCTCTCTCTCTCTCTCTCTCTCTCTCTCTCTCTCTCTCTCCTCTTTTTATCTTTCTCTTTTTCATTCTCTCTCTCTTCCATTATTAATTATATATTTATCCTTAGTCCTAAGTTTCTTTCTCTTTAGCTTTTTAACTCTCTACCTCTGTTATACCTTTCATCGCTCTTCTCCCTTTTTTATCTTTCTCTTTCAATATCTTTTTCTCTCTTTTTCCATTGTTCTGTCTGTTATTAGTTGTACAATAATGCCGCCTCTTCACAAGCTAAGCTCAAAAACCATGCTTGTTAGCCATTAATTCATATTGTTTATTTTTGTCCCAATTAAGAGGCCTCTCTTTTATTAGACGTGTAGCTGGAGACAATAGTGGATAGATTGTGACGCTTTTTTTTCTTCATATTTTGTGTGCTTCTCTTGCTTAGTAGAGAATTTAAATAGAAAAAAAAGGGAAATCAATATAATGCATCCTTTGATTCATACTTTATCGGGGGGGGGGCATATTTTTCAATAATAATAATAATAATAAAAATAATAATAATAATAATAATAATAATAATAATAATAATAATAATAATAATAATAATAATAATAATAATAATAATAATAATAATAATAATAATAATAATAAGCTTACTTTTTAATGTAACGAAAATTATTTCATGTAAGTAAAAATTATTTCACTATAATTGTGTTTAGAGTATCTTATTGATAATTGTAATAGTACTTGTGTTAGATTTGTTTTTATTTGTATATTTATATATGAATGTGTTCCATCGACAGCTGTCACCTAATTTGGAATATACCATAACTTTTCTCCAAAGGTGGCGATTTGATTTGCGGAAGTCAAGCGACCCTTTGGCAGAGTTGCAATTGTTTTACACTTACGTTGCAGAGCTTGTGAGTAATCTCCAATTTCGGAAACAATATTTTCACAGATACGACCATCTTGTTCTAATGCTCTCACATGCTTGATTTACACTGCGATACAGGCTGTATCCGATATGAAACTCTTATGATTAGGTCGTTGTCTTTTCAAATTATAGTCTTCCATTTTCTCTCAGATCATAAGACTAAGTATTAACAAACGATGCAGGTCTTTGTAGCAGGACAAAGATGTTTGATGAAAATGATGATGAAAGCCTGAAGTTCGCGTTTGCAATGGAGGTCTACACGGAATAGTATAAAACTATCCGAATCCAACTTGGTTCTCAGTCATGGGTCACTTATCACAACAATGCTCAACTCTTGGGTGCAAGTCTACCAGGTCTCTTTCTGCACCATCCTCAAATTTCTTAAAATGACTAATGCAGATGTTATGGATATTCTGAACTTGTACGGATCACTAAAACCGAAGTAAGTTTGCTAAAGTAACTGCTTAACTGAACGGAGTTATATCATGAGAAAGGAGAACTGTCGTCTATCTAGCATTGACCTGTATGGCACTTTATCCAATCACGGACCATCCGAAGGAACCTCAAAGAAGAGCTTGAAATCTGTTTGCGCCAATGGTCTTTTCGCATTGCGGACTGCATTGTCTGGCACCAAACCGTTCTCCATGTGGTCTCTACTACGGAGAATTTTTTCCTCAGAATGATCGAGGAGATAAGAGCCGCATTAGGAGCCGTATCAGTACAAGTAATGGACCAAAAACTTCAGCGGCAGCGGTTGTGACTAAATCACTTTAATCCGAGTCAGATACGTCAGCCGTAGCGTTCTTGTAATCGAAGTGGAAAAACCCTCTTTATTTTCGGAAATCTTTCACGAATCAAAGTCAATAGGAGATTAAAATGTCTCACATATTAACATGCAAGGGCAGAGTTTGCTCAGTACATTTAAGTCTCATAATCAACCAGCTGAATGCTAAAAATATTTTAAGAAGATTTAGAAGAAAGCTACCGGGTGTCAGTTTTGATTTTCAGGGTTCAAACTTTCTTGATACAGTCACACCTAGATCCATCTGGATCTGACTTTCAGAGTATGGAGATGATTATTGTGAATTTAGTCTTGATTCTAGATCAATTTATTTCGTAATAAATCGTAAATTGGCCTTTCGCCAATGAAAGCCAAGCTTAGAGAGTTTATATATAGAATGGTAACGAATTCTAAAACGTAATATGCAGATTAAAAAAAGAGGTTGTAACTCTGAATCTAAAAAAAATAAGACTAAACCTTTTTTTTTCATTATATATCTATAAGATTTCCGACAACTAAGATTGGTTGTTCTCGCAAAGTTTAAAGTATCATGGCTCTATAGCATCTGAGATTAGTTTATTTGTTTGTTGTTGTTTTTATTTTTTTTATTTTTTTTATTTTTTTTATTTTTTATTTTTTTTTTTTTTTTTTTGGGAGGGGAGGCTTCTTTTGCTTTTTTTTAGCCTGGCTGTAACATAAAGGAAAAGTTCATACAGGAATTTAGTTGATTCAATCTTTAGAGACAACACTGTGCTTTCTTTCATCCGGGAGTGTATTCATTTTCTCGAGAGCCAAATATTAGATAATAATGATGATGATGACCAGGAGGAAAAAGAATGGACGATTACTATGAATACTATGAAGATAATAATGATGAAAATGATGATACCGACAGTAGTTTTGATTTTAGCTGTAGTGGAAACATAACATTGGGAGGATAACTATATTGATGATAGCGATGCTGAAAGTACTACTATACGATTAATTTGTTTGATTGTGGCTAAGATTGTTGTAATAGTGCTAGAAATGTCAGAGAAGTCATTAAGGATATGTACATATCATAAGGATACAACACAGATCTTGCATCCTTTCTTGCACATTTTGTTTCATTGAACGAAACTAGATAGATCTCATTGCTTTCTTCAGATCGGTGATTCACAGTTTCTAACATTTCTCCTCAGATCAATTACCGGTATCAGTCGATCTATGACCCAGCCTTTGATGTTTCCACAAAAGTGGCCTATCTGCGGGTTCACATGGTAAGCATCGTTTAGTTTCAAATGTTCGAAGAATTTCTAGACTGCAGTCCAAACTGCATTGCCATAGTAAGCCAACTATTTATCGTTTATTGATGGTGACCTAAGTCATTGATATTTGAATGTCATCAGAGAGAATTAAAACTCAGCCCTTGTGTTTGAATACTTTAGGGTGTTACAGTTATAATGGTTGGAAGGGCCTCTCACTTTGGAAGTTTTGTTTCTTTTTTTAATTCAAAGGCAATGCACCTCTTCTTAAACTGTGCATTTTGTCACGTCACCGTTATCTTTTCCACAGCCTGCACATACCTCCTCCTCTCTCTCTCTCTCTCTCTCTCTCTCTCTCTCTCTCTCTCTCTCTCTCTCTCTCTCTCTCTCTCTCTCTCTCTCTCTCTCTCTCTCTCTCTCTTTCTTTCTCTCTCTCTTTCTCTCTCTCTTTCTTTCTCTCTCTCTCTTTCTTTCTCTCTCTCTCTTTCTATCTATCCATTTATCTATCTCTATCTTTTTGTGTGTGTGTGTGTGTTCCTCTCTTTCTCTTTCAATTTCACTTTCTGTTTCTTGCACCTTTTTATTTTAATTTATTTTAAAACTCAATATGTTTTTCCCTCCTTTCTTTGTATTCTTACGCTGTGTTTCTTTATTTATCTCTTTTTATCCCTGTTTGTCTCATGTATGTATATGTTATTAAGTATATCGTGTGTGCATGTACAGTTCCTCTCTCCCCTTGCCTTAACTAAAAAAAAACGTCAAACATGTTGAATTCACAAACTTAAGATCCCGCTTTTTGGGCGCGTTACATCTCTACCACCGCAAGCCTTGGTACACTTTAATATCAGTATTTAAACTTTTTTTTTTCTCTCCTCCCCAAAGTCTCCTGAAGATGATGGCTGGGTCTACAGTCAAGGAGCGAAGATTGTGAACCCCATCGACACCCTTAACAACTTCGTTACTTGGTATTTGGATCCTTCACACAATTTTCCGATGGCGGATCACCACATATGGTTCACAGGGTACTTCCATGTTGTTGTGAAGTTTATTGATATAGCTCTGCTTCGGTGCATTGATAATGGCAAGTTGTATGAATTCTCTTTTCGTTCAGATAAAACCAAAATGGGTGACAGAATAAAACACTTCGCCGCCTCTGATGCTAAGTAGATGAAAGTTGTTTTGTTTTGTTTTGTTTTTTTGTTTTTTTTTCTCTTTACCTTTATATTAGCTTCCTGATATTTTTTTTTCTGATCTGATGTTGATACTTTACTTTCATGGTTAATTAGAAAGATCTTGATTTCTGATCTTGATACTTTTTTTTTTCATATAAACTGGACAGATCTTGATTTCTGAAGCAGAAACTTTTTTTCATAATTTTATCAGACCTTGATTTCTGAAAATATAAGAAGAAAACGCTCGCTAATAATGTTTATACCGAGAGTTTTTATCTGTTTATGATTATTATGAGTGTTTCAGTCGGTATCTTTAAATTAATGACAGCGACATTAGGAAAAATTGAATATACGACTACTTTATTCTCTCTTAAAGCAATGAAACTGATTAATTTTGGTCTTTGATATTCTTGTCTTTGAAATCCGTCAGAACATATTAAAAGAAAAAACCAATACTTAGATGGGTTTTTTTTTATATTGTGTAAGAAACGCTTTTTTCAGTGATATAATGGTGATTCAGTTAAGTACCAGAACACTATGACTTTTTAGCAGTGAGCTGTCCAGAGCATTGTCTTTTTACGGCGACCAGTGCTGTCGATAGATAGTGCCTGCTCAGTAGATTCTATTGTTTGTTTCACGTTTCATCTTATCTCTGACTTTCTATGTACAGATACGAACTGCCAGACGGGCTAAAGGGGCTGGCTTTTGTTGGTAAGGTGTGCACCACTGGCTCAGTCTCCTTAGTTTCTAACCGGTTCAAAGCCAAGACCTCAACTATTGCAGTTCACGAACTCAGTCACAGGTATTGTCTAGCACTAGTAGCAGGGAAGGCGACGCCTGCTGTTCGCGATTTTTAACTCTTATTGCAAAATACTAAGACGGAAATCTGTTAAAAGTTTATGTACTTTTGAAATCAAGATGGTGGTAAAACTGCAAGGGTTAAATGACTCGGTGTAGAAGAGAAACCGATGGCACACATGAGAAAGTGAACTTAGTTGAAAAAAAAAAGTCCAATCACATTAATGACCCCATTTTTTTATTATTATTATTATTTTTTTTTTTTTTTTTTTTTTGGGGGGGGCAGACATTTTTTCCATACAAAGGCATCTGATGCCCCATTTTAAACACACAATTTAATTCATCTCATTTGTATCGCCGAGAGTTTTCTATTACAAATGGCAAAGAGATCTCACGAAAAAAAAAATAAACCAAACTCGGGCGCTTTTTGCACGAAGTCCTTATAATTTTGATTTATCTCTACCATGACCATAGTATAATGTGGTGCTGAAGTGCTCCACTCCAGACACAATCTAGTTCGCAACCTAGTGTGGTTTAAAAAAAACAACAGGTGTCCTTGAACAAAATGTAAGTAGGATGCTCTCATTTTTTATTCAACCGTCATTATTACATTCCTCTACTGGTCTTGACTATTACTTTTGGTCTCTAACGAGGTACTCATAGGGCGGCATATGCAGTTTAAGATTTTAAGTACTGAGCTTAATGGTGTATATAGATTTAATTCAAAACAAAGTTATGATCATTAGAGTTGTTTTGTTCTCTGTTTGTTTGTTTAATTGTGGGGTTTTTTGTTGTTGTTGTTCTTTCTTTTCTTGCAGCTTGAAAGCTTCTGGAAATACAATGTTGTGTTTTAACCTAAATTTGATTTTATATTGAGACGTGATCAGAAACAAATTCAAAACAACACTTTCTAGATGGAATACTTTTATTGCAAGTCTTTCGGATAACATTGTTGTATGTTCACTTCATTCAAAATATAAATAAAAGCTTGGCGCTGAATAGAGCCTGAATGATGCGAATTCTTAAATTTGATTTTGTTGATTACAAGCGTCTGGGTATACAATGTTGTGGGTGTAAACGGACTGATTTTTACGCTAAAAACTGTGGAAGTTTTGGATGGATCATTGTGTATGGAGCTATCTATGGTCTAGATCTTTGAGTTCCTTGAATCACATAGTTAGCCAGAAGCCCGATGGTTGATCCTTTCCTAACAACGGCTCATTTAGAATTAGATTAAGCATATTGTTACAAAATACAATAAATTTTTTAAAGTATTGCACAGTGTTATACATTTAAGCGGGACTGAGAGGGTTTCATAAGCATCCCAAGTTTTGTTATTAGGAAGATGAATCGTGTAGTTTTCAAACATCCTTAGTTTTCTATTGTTGAAAGATCATGTATTGACTTGGATCTTGTTTTCATGAAGCCAAATTAAAGCTATGCTATATTGCCAATAAAACCGAAAGTTGCTACGTCTTGAGTCTCAACCAACTTCAAAGAATGTTCTTTTAATTACTCACTTATTTAACCCTCTCATAAATTTGTAATTACATTGTTATTAACAGCTTTCTACTAGAAACTGGGGTTTTTATGCTTATAAATAGACTTGTGATAGCGAAATGATATTGAATTATTCATAGAGCTCGTGTATAGAAACTGTACGCTGCTCATCAAGATGTCCAGAAATTCTTCTATTTCGAAGCTATAATATCACAAGATAGTGAGGATGAATGTTTATATGACACAAAGCTTCTGATCTGTTAGAAACAGGTCACGCGATCTTTACATTGGCATTTTTTTTCCATTTAGGACCGTAACATGAATTTAATATATATTTCAACCGCCGCAATCGACACAACAAAAATAAATCTCATAGGCTTATTCATAGATTTTGGCTGATATGGAAAAAATTTTACAAGTTGTATTGCACGGCAAATTGACGATATGAAAAGCAGATCGGTTTTGTTCACTTTAATATCCAGCTTAGGTACCCGACACAGTGATGAAGATGGCGTGGATTGCAGCTCCACTGGTGATCCATTCCAACCTAGAATAGGGGATCAGGACAGGGGAGACGTGTTACCATCAGAAAATCAACAAGAACTAGAACCGTTATGGCTTCCTAGATGCTCTGTCCTTGCCATGAGGGCCTATCTTAAAAGGTGCAGAAAAGTAAAATTTTTATCTTTTTAAGTTTGCTCTTCGATGAGGTTGTTATACAGCTAGTGGCAAAGATTTTTTTATGAAAAATAATTTGTGACAGCTGTATATATAAAAGGTAGCAAAAGTTGTAAAAAAAAGCATAAGAAGTAGTAGCAGTGGTAGTCATGGTCGTCGTATTATTATTAGTAGTAGTAGTAGTAGTAGTAGTAGTAGTAGTAGTAGTAGTAGTAGTAGTAGTAGTAGTAGTAGTAGTAGTAGTAGTAGTAGTAGTAGTAGCAGCAGCAGCAGCAGCAGCAGTAGTAGTAGTAGTAGTAGTAGTAGTAGTAGTAGTAGTAGTAGTAGTAGTAGTAGTAGTAGTAGCAGCAGTAGTTATAGTAGTAGTAGTAGTAGTAGTAGTAGTAGTAGTAGTAGTAGTAGTAGTAGTAGTAGTAGTAGTAGTAGTAGTAGTAGTAGTAGTAGCAGTAGTAGTGGTAGTGTAGCAGCAGTAGAAGTAGTAGTAGTAGTAATAGTAGTAGTAGTAGTAGTAGTAGTAGTAGTAGTAGTAGTAGTAGTAGTAGTAGTAGAAGTAGTGGAAGTAGTAGTTGCTGTTATAGTAGTAGTAGTAGTAGTAGTAGTAGTAGTAGTAGTAGTAGTAGTAGTAGTAGTAGTAGTAGTAGTAGTAGTAGTAGTAGTAGTGGTAGCAGCAGTAGAAGTAGCAGTAGTAGTAGTAGTAAAAGTAGTAGTAGTAGTAGTAGTAGTAGTAGTAGTAGTAGTAGTAGTAGTAATAGTAGTAGTAGTAGTAGTAGTAGTAGTAGTAGTAGTAGTAGTAGTAGTAGTAGTAGTAGTAGTAGTAGTAGTAGTAGTAGTAGTAGTAGTAGTAGTTGTAGTAGTAGAAGTAGAAGTAGACATTGTTGTTGTTGTTATTGTTGTTGTTGTTATTGTTTTTCGTGTCGAACCAGCAATGACGTCTTACTGATGCCCCAGTTGTATCTTTACTTGAAGAAATTGAACGAAGTGTTGATTTATTGTCTTGCATGCAGTGTATCATGTGCGCTTGGTGAACCAGAGAAAATCCAAGACAAACGAGCCTTGGGTCCCAGTGATCAATGCATACGAAAGGTCGGCGGTGGCAGCTACTATTGCAGAGTAAGTAACTTGGAAAAGACAATGCGCCTAAGCAGATGTTACGACATAATTGATGTGATTTATCAAGTAAAAAAGACCCTGATGGAAAGCGTTTTCACGGTACTCTTACACTATCACTATCCTCAACTTGACTTTTAAGCTATGTCTATAAGATTGTCAAAGTGTCACATAAATAGCATTCACTCATCAATTTTCCTTTGGTGTTATAATGGGAAAAAAATCATTACACCTAGACTACTCAAAGCATGTCGCAGGCTATTTTAAACAGTCTAAAAACGTTACGAAAATACATATTGGTCAAACCATAACGATATTTGGTCCTCCAATGTTTGGTCTAAAAATTGATCCTCTGTAATGCTTACCACATGGTAAAATGAGTCGCGCAGCCTATTCACCCATAGTATTAGATCTAGATAGATCTCACGGATTTTCGACATCTAGAACTCAAGTCTTGCGATGATTTAGCCTTTGGTCGCTGCAAACAATTCCTTGATTAGTACTTTAGTAGGGTTTCTTTTTAGCTTTCTTGCGTTTACAATTTATTGCCTTAGTGTTACCTATTTTGCAAGCAAAGCGGCTTCATCATTATGGCGGTTTATGTGTTTAGATATATGATAATATTGACACGGAAATGGCTGAGAGGTCGAATTCCAAATGAAAGCGGTCTTGTTTTCCAAGAAAGCGCGAAGATTTGCTGACAATCGAGGCAAGTTTAAAATAAAATTGAAGAACACTTGGTAAAAAGAGTATGTTTTGAAGTGGTGGCAAAGTGGACTCGAGAGACGAAGGTAATTCAGTGGAATTGCTAAATTCTACGAAGATTGAAGGTTATTCTGGTATTCTGAATCAATATGCGTTGCATCGATGAGTTGTGACATGAAGAAAGTCTCAATTTAACATGATGCATAGTTTAGACTGCACCTGTGACAATGCCTGGAACTAATTCTTGTATGACTCTACGAGTGGTGCTGCACATGATAGGGAGAAAAAGTTAGATTCTATTTACTTTCACAGCGCTTATTTACGCTACTTTTTTTTAAAGTAATTAACTGTTCTGCGTCCCTAAACAAGTTTGTCCCACATGTATTGAAAGGCATTGACGACAATGTTGCTGTTATTAACTTGAGAGAAATGGGTAAAATTCAATACTTAATGTAGGTCTAAGATTTGCGGTGGATCGCTGGTTATGAAGCCTACACTTATCATTCTAAGGTTATACAGAACTAGCATTGACATCAAACTTTTTTCCTGTCAAGAGTAAGTTCAGTTACACGATAATAATAATTATAACGTCCCCCTTATGGCTTGGTTAAATGGTTGCTTACTTCACATATGTGAAAACAGGCAGATATTCCTGCTCCAGTGTAAGCCTTGGAAGGAATCTTTATGTTGCTTAAAACTTAATCTTTTTAAACTTTACGTGCCATTCATCTGAAGTCTGCAAAGCCATTTCGTGCATCAAGTCCAAGAATTTTATATCTTGGTCTTATTTTAGTTGGAACAAGACAGACAAGGAGGTGGCGAGGAGAACATATGCAAGGCTCTTTATTGCAAAATGGCTAAAAGATGCGCACCTGTCGTTCCAGATGACTTTACAATATGTGGCACTGGAAAGGTGGGTATAGAATGCACAGTATAAAGTCTTTAAAGATTTTCAGTATTGGAAATTAAGCAAACATAGGTCTATTTCTTTTATGTCTGAAACAGAAGAAAAGGAAGAAAGTGGAATTTTGGCAGTCTTTATTTAGTTATATGACAGTGACATGCTCTACAACGCTTATCACATCTTATGTATGCAGATGATAATTGCGTATGAAAGACGAGGATCCGATATTATTTTTACGCCGTTCTTTCCGAGCGAATGTATCACATGGTTTATCATGTGACCGACAGGGCATTGCTATGCGAAATACCACAACTGGATTTTTCACGAGTACTGCAAGCCTGTAGCTTGCTCGCAAATCATAGTTCATGTGTTGGTTTTTGGCTGAGTATTAACATTAGAAAAGTATAATTTAAAGACTTTGCAGCTAAAAGCTCAGAATTCCAAACTATTAATGTTAAGCTTGATGCATCCTTCAAGTTAAACACAGAGAGGTAAAACCTCATTAAAACCTAAAGGTCCTTCTACACGTTTATCATAAGTTTATCATTGTCCGTAAAAAGTGCCGAAAGGTGCACTACCTTTCTGCAATGCTTACTTTATTTGCATTTACATGACAATGAGCTTCTTAAATTTAAAAAGATTGGGATATTACAAAGTTAGCTAACCATTCTTATTGAACGTGGTGCATAAAGATTGATGACATCATTTCATTAAAACATTCTTCTTAAAACATGAGTAATAACTCTTAGGAAACACGAAGTTCGACAGCAAGCTCTTTGAAATAGGTGAAAGGAGAGGAAAATAGTTAAGCTCGTTTGTCTTCTATCCCATGAAAGGAGGTTAAAAAAATAATGTTTTCTTGTCCTCCGGTATCGTATAACAATGAATATTCAAGGAAATTGAAAATGCGGGTTTTTTTTATATACCAACCGAAGTTATAGAAAATATTCAGTGTAGTTTCTACACCTCCGGATTTTTTTTTTATCTGAAATCATGGAAAAAGTTCGGGATCCCTTACCCTGCCCTGCTGCTCACAGTGTTTGTCCCATTGATGCATGGCTTGGTAAACGAATAAAATAAATTATTGGCCTAAATTATGCATCTCCAAATTGTAAATTTAACGGTAAAACATAATGAACCGTTGCTAACTATCATTGGATTCCGTTACTAATTATCCATTGAATTTGTCAATCAGCGAATGATTTCTTTTATTTTCTTCTTCGAAAAGAGTAAATGGTTCATTAAGTTATTTTTTTTTTTTTTTTGGGGGGGGGGCTAGATGATGTTCAAGAAATTTGTTATCTTAACTGGTTTTCATTTCCCTTTCCAGTGGTGTCGAAACGGCAACTGTGAGATAGTTTCATCCTTAATGACAACAACAACAATATCTGCTGCAAAAACAACAAGTCCAACAACTCTATCACTAAAATCAACCACAGGTTCAACAATCCAATCAACCGCAGAACCAATAACCACAATATTTACAACCGCGGCAAAATCTACAGCAACATCGACAGAAGTAGCAACTCCGACTCCAAAGATAACAAGTACACCAATGAATGATGCGACATTGTCAACAACAGAGCCAACACGAAACCCATTTTTTCCTTTCCCTTTTCCACCATTCCGTCGTATTCCGTTCATTGGGTTTCCCAGGTATCCTAGATTTCCCGGCATCTTTCACAGACCTCCTAACTTCCCTGGAATTTTTAACAGATTTCCCACAACAAATGTCTTCGACCCAAGAGTTTATGGAAGGTTTCCACGCTTTCCTAGGTTAAACAGAGATTTTCCAAGAATTTTTTACAGATTTCCTACAACAAACCGCTTCAAGCCAAGAGTCTTCGGCAGGTTTCCACGTTTCCTTAACCACTTTCCTACGGCAAATAGACGGTCTCCAAGAATCTTTAAACGGGCAGTATTCCCGGCAGTGTTCGGTGGACTGGGCAGCATGCCTAAACACTCGGACCAAGGGCTACCAACTGCGAAACTGAAAAGATCCAGAAGAAGTTTGCGCGAAGCAGATCCTCGCACTGCTAACTACGTATATGGAGGTCTGTTTGATGGTAATTTGTATGGGTCCGACGGCTACAATGGATATGGGGTAGGCAACAACGGGTTCGGTTACTTCGTCTATCCCATCTCATATGGGTACGGCTATCAAGACACTTACGGCGCTGAAGAGAGCAATCATGGGAGAAGGTTTGTTTATGGCCGGCGAGACATTTATTAAGCTTGCGTAACTTATATAAGAAAAGAGGTCCGTTTACTATCTTGTTTTGCTTTTTGTGTGTGTGTGTTTTGGGCTTTTTAACTGTACATTTACATCGATATAAATGTATATATATATATATATATATATATATATATATATATATATATGTGTGTGTGTGTGTGTGTGTGTGTGTTTTGATCCTCATGTAACATGATTGGGAGGATCCTAGATTTTGTTTAAAGCTGTATAAGTCTGAAGGGCCATCAATTTAAATTAAATCTTCGAAAAGTTTTTTTTTCTGTTTTGGTCTCGCATTTTACCTATTGTGGTCCCACGTAACATTATATATATGCAACTGTATATTATTATTAATTGTCATGGAGTTTGAAGGATAATACCCAAAAGATCTGATTTCTCATCAAGAATAAGAGATATGAATTTTAGAGTGCTAAAAAATAGTTTACCAAAGAACTTGGGTCTTAAATGTTGTAACGGGGATGAGTATCTTTATTTTCTTATGTTTTCTTCACTAATATTCTGTATATGAAGAGAACGATAAAGTAAAAATTAGAATCAAAGATATATGTACTTGTATTCAGAGTAGAAGTCCTTCGACTTGTCAAACGAATATCAGTGTACATTGTAAATTGTAACTTTATCCAAACTCATATAAATAACAAATAAAATTCTCAATACTCTAACGTCGACTCAAATAATTATTTTGTTAAGTTCTTTAACTTCTATGGGGTTATTTATTAAAAGATTCAATTTGATACATTTGTTCTCTCTCTCTCTCTGTTCTCTCTCTCTCTCTCTCTCTCTCTCTCTCTCTCTCTCTCTCTCTCTCTCTCTCTCTCTCTCTCTCTCTCTCTCTCTCTCTCTCTCTCTCTCTCTCTCTCTCTCTCTCTCTCTCTCTCTCTCTCTCTCTCTCTCTCTCTCTCTCTCTCTCTCTCTCTCATTATATAAATATATTTTAACATACATTCATACATATATATATATATATATATATATATATATGTAATAATACACTCTCTCTAGCTAATGTATCTTCTATCTTATAATTAATAGGGATTTTATTTAATTTAGAAAATAAGGTTTAATTCCTTGCAAAGGACCCTAATTTTCTTAAAATAATTATTTATACTTAAGATTTAAATCTTAATCCATAATAAATTTTCAATTATAACGTCACAAAAAAAAATATATATATATAGTTAAATGACAAAATAAAAAAAAATCCAACAATATTTTAGATTTCCAACATTTATTCTAATGAATTCCCCCCTTCTACATAATACAAAAACAAAACAATAATTTTAAGAAACTAACTTAATAAATATATCTATGAAGCAAAATCATAAATTATCCTATGCTATTTTATTCCTATATATATATATATTCTATATTATTACATTTTCACATTCCAGGTCTTTTTCCACACACACACCAGTTCTTGTCTGTTCTTGAGTATCCTATCTTCCACACACACACCAGTTCTTGTCTTTTCCTCTGTTTTAATATTCTTTTGCTTGACTTGTCTTTGTTTTACAAAATTGTCTTCAAGTTCACTTGATTTTTTTTTTTAATTAACAAATCAGTTCATGTGGCCGATACTTATCCGATTTCTTTTCAGTATAAGCCTAAAAGTATTTTTTTTATTTTTCCATATCACACTCATTGTGAGTGGTATTTTCATCACTAGGTGATGTCACTTAGGCTACAATGTTCCTATTTTTTTTCCACTTAGGAATTAAAATTGGCATAACAAACCTATGCCAACCACTGCAATATTTTCACAAAAATGAAAATTAGGAGATTTGTTGGTTTTTTTTTTTAATTAAATTTTTGTTTCTTTTTGGGGGTTTTTTCGGGTACTAATTTTTCCTGCAACAGAATAGGAAAACAGTTTTTAAGTTAGCATCAGCCATTCAATCGTTAATTTATTTCAACAATAGTCAACAATATCACTATTTACTAGATTGCATGTTCACTCAAAAAAAAAATTATCATTTAACAAAATTTCCGAAAGGAAATTATTTAATTATTTCTTTAAATCTCTAAATCCTTTATTATTATTTTACTATTTACATTATTTCTAATTTAAATCCAGATGTTGATCCTGATCACAAAATTTCTCACCTCTCCCGACTTAGTTATACAGATGTAAAATCTCCTGCCATTCTTCTTTCATCAAAAATGTAATGTAAAAGAGGACGAACCCTCGTGTTCACTAGCTTTTATAGTTCTAAGGCTAAGCTTGCCTTCATTCATACACTCTTGCCTTCCCACCAAACCTTTCAGTCCCTCACTGCTCGTGAACTTCACTCACAATATATATATGTTAAAATATATATGGGCGTTATCCTCGTTATAACGATGGGCTATATATATATATATAGCCCATCGTTATAACGCTTAATATGGAACAATTTAGATTTCAAGCGTTACAATTTACATTTTTCGAAAGCACGATTGGATTTTGTATTGATTTATGGAGGCCTTAGAACACCACTTTAGGCAACGGGCTAGGAAAAAATAACTTACCATTTCACAGGGACTAAATCACTAATGCCTCGAAGTAAAAAGTCTCTATAGCACGATCACTCTTTCTAACAAAATACATGTACTAGTTCGAACTTAGATTAAAATACATGATGCTGTCTCCCAATTTCAATACACAAACACACTGTCTCTAACTTAACGAATCAAAATCTATAACTCCCAAGTTCTCTGTAAGTTCAATACAAAGACTCTCGTTATAATAGAAAAGAATTCCTTTGTTGCTAACTAATAAGACGCTGCCCAAACACAAACGCAAGCTCTATTTTTAACGCAGAATCA
>JAWDGP010007871.1:757500-760000 GCA_033675545.1 Elysia crispata | reverse complement strand
AAAAAAGATCAAATTGGGAAATACAGTAATGTTCGTTTTCCCTTATTTTATTTGCGACCCGTGACTTTAGGGTAAAGCTGCTCTTTGGTATACTTTCCAATGGTGCGACGTGACGAATTATGCAGTAATTATACATCCATGATGAATGAGGGGGCTTCCCTCACAGTAGCACTTTCCCATGCGTAGTCTAATGAGATTTAACAAATGAATTCAAAATCTTTTTTTTTCTTCTAAAACAGTATGCCAACATCCTCTGGAGTTTTTGTAAGGATCATGTACGATGAAGTAAACATTTGAAGGCTATCTCTTGTTGCTCGTGACAAGATCCAGAAATTAGATCTATGCCTAACTCAGTGTAGAGAGAGATTGCTGTAAGAGGAGCTATATCAAATACCCGAAAACAGCTTTGCGGTTCAAGAGCGTCATCGTTTCAGTGCTCTGATAGATTAAATATAAAATGTGATCACCTGCATGCTTTTGATGTATTGCGGTACCCTTTTTTCCCATAAATTCATACTAAGGCCAAATTTAATATGGTCGCGAAAAAAGGTCTTGACAGCTCTATTTTACACACAGCTTGACCATAGACATTAGATCACATTCAAGAGATCTATCTTTCCACATTGTCTCCGCTTTCCTTTACATTCCATTCAGATATAAATTATCGACATCGGAAGCTTCTAGACTTAAAATTCCTTCTGGTTTTAAACAGAATCATGCCAATTCTCAAATATCGGTTATGTACTATCTTGTAGGAATTGGTGCAAAAGAAGACAGTAAAAGTCAAACCTACATTGCCCTTTGATTGGATTTATGTCTCCTTAGATATTTCGCTGGATTCGTACACAAAAAAAAAACTGCCATAATCCTGTCTAAAGCACAGCTGTACATTCTTTTACTGCACAACCATTAAAAATATGAAATATAATCCTGTCACTCTCTCACATTATTCGATCCACACCATCTTGTAGAAATTGATGGAAAAAAAAACAACAAAGTTATAGAAGCAAACCAACATAACCCCTCTTATTAGTTTTCTGCCTCCTTTTAATTTTCGTGGATTATTACTAGAATAATACAGTCATAATTCTATCGGATGCGTGGCTGTTCATTCGGTTTTTGTAGATTCGTTTAAATTGTGAGATACGATACTCTCAATTCTAATACATTATTTGATCTGCAGCAGTCATCAATACTTACAAAGTTGCGTTCCTTAAAAAAATATTTAATAAGAATTAAACTTTCCCTAAGAATTGCAATGACGTACCGAAGTACTAGGTTTGTTCAATTTTTATACCTGTCGGCTTGAAAAGTATAAACCCCTCTCTGAAAAGAACTCTTGGTTAGATGCTTCAACACTTTCTGCTGCAGGAAATTAAGATGATAGCTTTCTTCGAATTTTCGTGTATAACCTAGTCATCTTACAGGGTATAAATATTATTTCCATGAAAGAACCCTACCCATAGCTGGCTAAGGCTCTTTCTTTCCTTATGACAAAGCGTCTTGCAAGATTATGCACATAATGTACGTTTTTCAAGCTCTCTTGTTTTTCCAATTTTGCAAAAGAAAATTTATTCTTCTTACATTTCATTTTTTTAAAAATATATTATTTTTAACGTACAGTAGTTGTAAGACGTAGCGAGACTAAAGGTAAGCCGGTTCATTGGGTCGCAGCGGACAGGATCTATTCTTTTGACCTCGGGTGACATTATTTCACAAGCTCCAAAGCAGAGCTTTAAGAATCCCCACTTTAATAGCGATAAGAACCTGTGATCGATAAACGGAAATACAAGGTGACCTACTCGATTAATTAAGATGTGCTACTGCCACTAAGAATAAATTGAAGTTATACCACTGTTTCGCTAGAACACAACTCCGCTTCCCTTTCCCCAGCTATCCCCTATCCCTTGGAATATGTTCTGATCTAATCCAAGGCCATCTCGATAGTAAGTATAAAAAGAAGGCCTTGCCAAATCAAAACCGTGTGGTGTTTCTGCGCAAGTATTTTTGCATTCATAAACCATTTCTCTTTGTCACATGTTTTGAAAATTACTTTAAAGAAGTCCTTGCCTTTCATTTCAAAAATGTTATCCAATACAAGAAGCAGTCTGGCAAAACTCTTATTTAGGCTGTGACATAAAATATCGCTGAGATAAACTTTGCATATAACGAGATACTCGGGTCTGACAGCATTTCCACGTTGAACCCGAGGTCTCGTTGGATAAAAGGTAACTTTTAAATTGAAAAGAGAAATGTCTTCAAGCAGAAAACCTACCCAACGTTAAACTTTTAATCAGTTACCTCCCTATATTGCTCAACCAAATAAATGGACCTGGCTAAGTGTTGAGGAAGTGAAGATTTTTTTCGCATTTGTTTTTTAATTAATGTTTATCTTTTTCAAAACACATTCATTTTTTAAACAACTGCTCTGACTCTTCCTATCCTTATTTCTCCCCTCCCCCCCCCCCTCTCCTCTTCTCTCTCTCTCTCTCTCTCTCTC
>JAWDGP010007871.1:600000-755000 GCA_033675545.1 Elysia crispata | reverse complement strand
TAATTTATTACCTAGATTTTTTTTGCCATGACTAGAGTTTCGAGCCTTGTTGGATCTCTTCAGATGGCTGTAGACTATGGGCGAGAATTGGTGTAGACGCTTGTGAATTTACAAAAAGCTATGCTACATTGTTGGAAGTCATGAACTATACTTTAAGACATTGTTAGCCTAACAAGTGATAGCGTTTATTAGAATGCGCATTGTTTTGAAATTTGAAATAAAAATAGGGAAACATATAAAGTGCCCATGAGAAAGCATTTACAAGAAAATTATTTTGTTCTGCATAGATCTTCAAAATGCTTTTTATTGTTGAACAAAACTCATCACTTCCAACAAATGACATAAATTCTTATCAAATTGCATTCCCTTTTGAAGAGAGACAAAGGCTTGCTCATATAGAGCGTCTTAACTGCATAATTATGACATCACAAAATGTGTACGATGATGTTGATAATGAAATGGAGACCACAATGTCTTAGGTTCCATCTTTTGGTATTGTTGCAGGAATGCGTCGCCGTAGCTGCCAGTGATCTATTATTCTAGAATTAGTAGAAACAGACCAGGCGCCACACCCCAGACTCAGTCAATAGACAAAAAAGTTAGATCTCTTATATAATAATTATTGTTCTGTTTATCTTTCCACAATATCGTGTTCTTTACAGCTGTCGTTTTCGAATATAATTATTTGCTAAATCAAATGAAAACAAGAACTGAGAACGCCTTTAAAGAGCAGGGAATTTTTTTTTCAAATTAATAATTAAAATCATTTGATTTTGTTTTATTAATAACTTCACTCTCACTGAAGCTAGAAGCTTCAGATAAAACACTAAGCTGTAGACGGATATTGCAGAATCACATCAAAGCAATAGATCTAATGATTGTTTCATTTCAGGCCGCTTAATGGATTTCTTTTTTTTTTAAATGAGACATGGGCTACGTTGATAATCTGCAATATTAAAACTGTGGACAAACCAGTAGAGATACTTAGTATCCTTCTTCATGACTTCTCTCTGTACAACCAGGAACATAAAAACTACACAGTATCTACTACATGTACTTATATTTAAGAATCACAAATGATAAATATGTAATAACGGCATTATTGTAGTCCGCTTAGAAATAGATGTATTTCTTTTTTAATAAAAGAGATCCATATTCGGTGCCGCTTATTTACAATCCCCGCTTTTTCGTATTACAGCCCAATACAGGTGTTAGATGCTAGAGAAAAACACAATAAACCCCGTGGTATGTTCCGTAAAAGTTATAAAAAAAAAACACACTCGATATTAACTATCTTCTTTTAAATGAGATAATTTCCCGAGGCATTTGACTTAAAATTCTAATTCTTTTATCATTCATTCATTTGCAGCATGGTGGTATAGACAACTCCGTTTTGGACACTTTGAGATCGTCATTTCTCATTGCGGATGCTGATGACGATGGTTTTGTTTCCTTTGAAGAATACAATTCATTATAATGCGTCTCAGAAATGTATGGTTTTACTAGTACAAATACTGGTCTCTTAACTAAAGCCTGTGTCATAGATTCAAATCTTTATCAGACGAAACTAAGTAATCATGATATTTGTTTTTGAAAATATCTGTATAATTTATATAATTTATGGAAGTGATTATCTAGGTGCATTGCACCAGAATAACCCAAACCTCTGGACTTTTTTCTTATACAAGTGGATCAAACAGAAAATATGCAATCTATCGGTAAATAAAATTTCTTTAATGTGTTATATCGTTTGAGTCTTTTTTTTTTTCGTCTTGTTCATGCCTGTAGGTGTCTCATCCTCCAGTATTTTGATTTCATTAATTTAACTTTAAGTATTAGTTTATCATTCTCACATTTTTTTTAATCATTGTGTGCAAACTGATCATGTCTGTGACAGGCAGTCTGGTATAATTATAAAACGCAGGGGTGCCAACCATACAATTTGCAAACCGTACCTCAAAAAGTGTACATACATGTTAGGATACAAACAGATACTTTGTCTGAGGGTGAAAATGGCTTGTATTATAAGCCAGAATTGCAAATTTTCTGCAAAATCAAAAACGAAATAAAATGAGTAGTTCTACCCATAAATACAATATGTAGAGATACTACATACATACACTCAAGAAAATGTAATGAATAAAAAAAAAAAAGTGAAATACAAATGTAAAATATATACACGAATGGCTTCAAGCTGACTTTCATCTTATGTTGTTTTACCTCAAGTTGTTTTTTTTTTTTTGTTTTTAATTTAAAACATTTATCATTGTATAGTAACGTCAAACATTCCCATACTCAACCTTTGAAGCAAGATGCAGTGTACATGTACATGTATATTGTAGCATCTGATCATGGAAAACAAGAGTTAATCCTTAAAAGGGCAAAGGTAAAACTTTTATGCCATCATTACATCAAGGTAGGTTTGCCTGCACGATATTTTCTTTGTTTTCGAATTATGCTCTGGGTTTAGTCCTAACAAGTAACAGTGCATTACATTGTTCCTTGTGACAAACACGTAAGAGTGCTGTAAAACAATTTGTAGTGTATTGGTATAAATACAACAAAATACAAGGTAGATAGACTAAGAAGTTTCGTTCAAGACCATGCTTTATTTTTATTCTTTGTTTACATCGCCATTGCTCAATATTACGAAATTAACTGGCCAGGTTTTTGTATCATGCCTGTTAAGCCTATTGTGGCCATACTAACTATATAGTTGCAAGAAATAGAATTAATACGTATATCACATCCTTCCCTCTTCTTTAAAAATGGAAAATGAATTGGACATTTTTAGAAAATTGTACTGTATTTATTCTAATGCTAAATCAAATAATGTTTGACTCAGTTCGTGTCGAAATAAAGAAGGTAACAATACTTAATGGCTTATTGTGTTGGTGTTCGAAGATGTCTTCTTTGAACTTGAAGCTTGGCGATTAATTAGGATATTAATTTATTATGTAAGGAAAAATGAACTTGCTACTCTAGCACACTGAGGACGGGGTAGACTGCCCCGTAGCCTCGTCGGAGGAGGGGATTATTCTGCCCCTGAGTCCTCCAACTCCCTATTTATAAGTTAAGTTTCACTGGTGGCTTCGCTATCCGACCAGAGCGTCTCGGCTGAGTGCCTAGATTAGAGGGACTGGCACTCGTCGAAGCCACAGTAGGAGCTGGTGGTGGAACAGTAACAGAATTCGGCTCTGCAGATTGGCTGCGAGTAGTGTCCTTCGGGAGGGAAATGGGGAGAATGAGATCAGGGTCAGTTGCTCCTGGTTGGGTGTGATCAGGGTCAGTTGCTCCTGGTTGGGTTGTGCACGATCTGATCAGCGTGTCTCCTCCAAACGATGCCTGGTGAGGTCTGGATACTGTAGGACAGTGGACCATTTCGAGCTGTAATGGTGCCATGGGCCCATCTGTCTGCAGCTCTGTAGTCGCGGGTGAGAACATTGTCTCCTGTGTTGAAAACACGGACTCGAGCTTGAGAATGGTGTCTGACTTGGTCGCTTTGGCTTTGTGTGACTTTCTCAAGCAATGATGGCCTGAGACAATCGAGGCGGATGCATGTGCTCCTGCCAAGGAGCAGCCGGGCTGGAGATTCTCCTGTAGTGTGATGCTGGGAGTTCCTATAAGCCAGTAGGAACTTTGACAGTTTTGTATGGAGGGAACCACAGTCCTTCTTGGCTGATTTCATGGCATTCTTGAAGATCTGTACGAACCGTTCAGCAATGCCATTGGTTGCAGGATGATATGGCGCACTGGTGATATGCTTTATGGCATTTGAGCGCACAAAGTTTTTTTAACTCATCTGAAGTGAAGTTCGGAGCATAATCGCTCACTATCTGTTTGGGTAGCCCAAACCTTGCGAAAATGGTGAGGAGAATGTCAATTGTCTTGCTTGAAGTCGAGGAATCTGTGGGTACGACTTCGGCCCATTTTGAGTGTGCATCGATGACGATGAGGAACATATGGCCCATGAAAGGTCCAGCGTAATCGATGTGGATTCGATGCCACGGGCTGTCTGGAAAGATCCACGGGTGCAGGGGTGACAACTGAGGATTTTGCTGTGAGTGCATGCATCCAGAGCATCCTTTAGCCATGTGTTCGATGTCCTTGTCGAGCCCCGGCCACCAGAAGTAGTTGCGGGCCATGTTCTTCATTTTGGCAATTCCCAAATGGCCATCGTGAAGCGCTTGGAGAACCTGAGGTCTCAGCTTTGCTGGAACTAATACTCTTGTGCCCCACATGCACAGTAGACAGTCTTGGTGAACACTGAGTTCGTGTCTCTTGTGGAAGTATGGTTTCACTTCATCTGATACTGTAGCAGGCCAATTTGTCGTAGTAAAGTCAATGGCCCTTGATAAGACTGGGTCTTGACGTGAAGCCTTACTGATGTTGGCGCTGCTGACTGGCAGGGCCTCAAGTACTTCTGTGTAATACATAGTTTCCATTTCGCTATCATCTTTCACTTCTGTGGAAAGTGGCAGTCTGGAGAACGTATCTGCATTAGCATTCTCTTTGGATGATTTGTACTCGATGGTGTAGTTGAAACCAGATAGGAACGCTGCATACCTTTGTTGGCGTGCTGCCGACATTGCAGGGATGCCCGTTGACAGACTGAAGATGTACTTCAGAGGTTGATGGTCTGCCACGAGGGTGAAGTGGCAGCCGCAAATGTAGTTGTAGAACTTTTTGACTGCCCAGACTATTGCAAGAGCTTCCTTGTCAATTTGTGAATAATTTTTCTCAGCCTTTGTGAGAGTGCGCGAAGCGTATGCGATTGGCCTTTCTTCGTGTGTGATATGAGTACTGTCTGTGATGTGAGATAATACTGCCCCGATTCCGTAGGGTGATGCATCGCAGGCAAGCCGGAGGGGCAGTTCTGGAGTGTAGCGCATGAGGACCTTGTCTGAGGCGATCAGTTCCTTGGCTTTTAGAAAAGCATTATTACTGTTGATCAGACAAAAGGTTTGTTGTTCTGGAGTAACTCATGCATGGGTTGAGCAATGTGGGCGACATTGTCCAGGAACTTGTGATAGTAGTTCAGCAGTCCCAAGAAGGAACGGAGTTGAGTTTTGTTCTCATGGACCGGTGCTTGCAGAACTGCATCCACCTTTTCTTGGGTCTTGTGCAGCTCTTCCTTGTCAATTTTGAAGCCGCAGAAAATGACTTCGTCCTGGAAGAATTGACATTTTTCACGATTTGCCTTTAGGCCATTGTCTTCAAGTCTCTGCAGGACGTGACCAAGGTTCTGGAGATGCTTTTCATCGTTTTCGCAAGTGATGATCATGTCGTCTTGATTGACCTGGACTCCCTCGATGCCTTGAAGTATGGTGTCAATTGTCTTCTGCCACACTGCAAGCGAAGACGTGATGCCAAAAACTAGCCGGATGTAGGCATACAGGCCCTTGTGGGTGTTGATTACTGTCAAGGGTCTGGACTCTTCATTCAAGGGAAGTTGAAGGTAGGATTGACGCAGATCTATTTTGGAGAACTTCTGTCCCGAACCAAGGTTGGCAAAAATGTCCTCCACTCGTGCTTGAAGCACTGGATTTAAGGTGATTTTGAAATCTCCGCACAGACGGACATCGCCAGACTGTTTTAGAAACGGGGACTACAAGTGTAGCCCATTCTGAATGTTGCACCTTTGATAGGATACCCTGTTTCTCAAGGTTGTCTAGTTCCTGTCCCACTTTGTTGACGAGTGCGTAGGAGGGAACCGGCCTTGCCTTGCAGAACTTCGGTTTGGCGTCGGGTTTAAGTGTTAGCGTAGCTGTATGAGACTTCGCCTTCCCTATGCCAGGGCTGAAAACTTCTTTATGTGTCTGGAGCAATTTTTGTAGGCCGTTTTTTATTGAGTCTGTTGTTGTTGTGGCTTCAGGTGATCTTTGACTTGGAGTGGTGACTTTAAGGTTTTTCAGCTTGTGCCACTGTAAACGGAAATGCTGTAGCCAATTTCTACCAAAGAGTGGATTATTTCCCTCTTTGACAATCCACAGTGGCAGTGTCTTGCTGAATCCGTTGACAGTGACGACTACATGTGCGTAGCCTAACGGACTGACTTTTTCTCCGGTGTATGTGTTGAGGATGATCGAGCGGTCAGTGCTCAACGATGGCGATTTCTTGAAAATTGCTTTGAAGTCTCTGATTGTCATGAGACTCAAGCCAGAACCGGTGTCAAGTTCCATTCGGATCCGAACGTTGTTGATCAGAGGGTGCACCCATATCTTATTTGTTGTCACTGCACTCTGATGCACCTGCAGGTCGATGCTGAAGAAGTCTGTGCCCTCTTCAAGCTGGTGAACCTTTTTGGGTTTGGCCTTAAACAGGACCTTGGGCTGTGTTGCCTTGGATCTGCAAACACTTTGAATGTGCCCTTTCTTGTGGCAGGCTTTGCATTCAGCCTCCCTGAAATAGCAGTTCTCGCGGCTGTGGTTAGTTTTTCCACAGGATTGACAGGCTGAAAATTTTCCCTTGGCTTGGGGTTTCCTTGCCATAGCATGAATTGATTTAATTTCTTGGCCTAATTGAGCACTGCTAGCATTGCCGTGCAGTTCTGTAGCATCGCGATTTGCCATCTCTAAGGCAACAGCTTTGTCATATGCGATTTGAAATGTCAGATCAGCTTCTTGGAGCAGTCTTTTCTGGATAGCCGTGTCCCTTATGCGGGCCCTCCACTACGCAGATCTATCGTCAAGCCATACGATCAGGCGTAGCTTGACGATAGATCCCCATTGTGTGGGGCGAAATCGTATTCAGATTCATCTGAATCCGATGGACAGATCCGAGCCGCTGAGATATCAAGCAGTGCTTGATATTTTCAGATTGGTCGTCAGTCAGCTTAGGCGGGACGAAAAAAAGTGGAGTAAAAATTGTTGAATTTTGCAAATCTGACTTCAGAATCGAATTCTCCGTCGAATTTCCATGTAGAATGATACTAAATAACAAGGGCTTACGCATTTAATATTGTGGTTTTTATTTTAATTCTGCTCGCCGCGATTCCTTTTTCACCTAGTACAAGTAGTGGGGCGGGATAGGTCCTGGGCTCTTGTTGGGGATGTGATTAGGTCAAGGTTACCGCCAGTCACCATTTCAAGCAAAGTATGGTAGGTCTCGTCATCCATTCACATATAATTATGGAAATCTGATGGATATGTTCTTAACTCTGACAGTAAATTTATGTGAGTGTGTTTATCTCTATCCAAAAGCCATTCCTTCACCCATTCTGCTCTTCTCTTCTTCTTCTTCTTCTTCTTCACATTCAACTTGTTGAGACAAAGTGCTAGAACCGCAAGTTCAACTTTACGCTTAGAAGGCATTGTGGCATTTGGGGAGGGGATCTAAATAGCTCAGTACAACTTCTCGATCCCTAGGCTTTGTGGGCCTTGTGCCTGCACGGTGAAGGCCTGATGGTCGATCTGACTAATGTGGAGACACATTATAGTCTGTCCGTTTGAATCAGTTCAAACATCAGATGGCTTGATCGTATGGCTTGACGATAGATCTGCGTAGTGGAGGGCCCGCATTAGACCGCAGACTAGCCTGTCTCGGAGCGATTGGTCGAGGTGTGGTCCGAAGTTACAGTGCTCGCTCAGTCTCTTGATCTCTACTGTATAAGCTTGTATGGACTCACCCTCTCTCTGATTCCTCTTGTGAAATCTGAAGCGCTCAGCAATCTCGAGGGGTTGCGGGGACAGGTGCTTATTTAAAACCACCTTCAGTTCATCATAAGATTTAGTTGAAGGAAGGTCAGGGGACGTTAAGGATCGAAGGAGCTGGTAGGTCTTTGCTCCGATGCAGCTGAGCAACGTGGCTGCACGCTTTTCTTCTGCTACATCGTTCGCGATGAAGTACTGCTCCAGCCTTTCGGCGTAGTTTTGGAATGTTTCTACATTACTGTCGTAAAAATCAACTTTCCGTGACATTTTTCTCTTGATCCTCGTCGCCAATTGTAGTGTATTGGTATAAATACAACAAAATACAAGGTAGATAGACTAAGATTAGTAAGAAGTTTCGTTCAAGACCACGCTTTATTTTTATTCTTTGTTTACATCGCCATTGCTCAATATTACGAAACTAACTGGCCAGGTTTTTGTATCATGCCTGTTAAGCCTATTGTGGCCATACTAACTATATACAATGTAGTTGCAAGAAATAGAATTAATACATGTACGTATATCACACAATTTGTAACAAAAAGTTCCATTGACACAAAAATCGTTGTAAGAACATTTTAATTCTACCAAATACATCGATACCGTTAGGCAACCCTTACTTTATAAGGCTCTGGAAAAAATGTAAAATTATTATATTGATCTAAGCTTATAAAAATATTATATATACTGCATATTTATAAATCTTGTTTAGGAAGTACAAAATTAGAAAAGTGCTCAACTTTAAGATTAAAGGAGCTCACATAAATTAAATTAAGAAAAGTCTAGATTACTTATTCAAGTAGTTATTGTAATTCGCTACACGTGTGTTTCCATGATTTGGATCTCCTGAGGCGAATAGCAGGCTCTATTACTTTCGGTCCGCATTATCGAGTAGATGTTTTTTACGGTGTCGATATTGGGAGAACATCTCATTTCTTTTGTTCAGGCTTGGTTTTTCCATTAGAATAAAGAACTTTTCAGGTATGCACAGATTGCATTTTTTTTTTTTTTTTTTTTTTTTTTGTAGTTGAGTAAGGCCTCGCTTTTCTAACAATTTCCCACAAGATGGTGAAATCTGTATTGGATTGCTTTAATTTTAATATGTTTCACTTTCAGATCGCTTGTGTTCTAGTCTGAAGCTGGAAGTGCGTTGGTTGTAATCTAGCCTACTTTTAAAATCGTTTTCCGTAGTTCCTATGTAGTTGTCTATAATTTTTGTGCTTTCTTTGTTCTACCCTGGCTTAGCAAACTACGCTATTTTGTAAACAATTTCCTGACATGAGATGTATACGTTAACAGATGAGGATATTCTCTCGTGTGAGTATACAGACATTTTAGGGCTAGAAATCTTTTCCAGTTTTATAATCTTATACATGTACACGTTATTGCTTAATATAAAATCAAATCCAAAATTTGAAAAGAAAGTCGATAATTTCCGTCCGAAAGCACCCAATTCAATTTCGCACTTAAATAATCCTTCCACTTGGGGTTGGGGTAGGGGGTTGTTGGAGCGTAGTCTATGCCTTCAATGGGTCAGAGTGGGTGTAACTGTAACGAAAAATATAATTGTCATATAGAGAAGCTAGCTTGTACACTATTATTTTGGATGTATCTTTTCTTATTGTAAAATATATCCCTAAGCCAGAGTCACGTATGGTACTAGTACTACTTGAGTGGTTATGGTATTCTGGGGCAAAAAAAAAAAAAGGGGAAAAAAACTTGCACCAGCACATCCAAGCCAGAGGTTTCGGTTATTCTGGTGCGAGGCATCATTCTGGAGAACCCTGCCCATAATTTATATTCTGTATTGGATAACCTATTCGATATTTTGAGTAACATTAATCTTTTCTATCTATCTGAATGCGATTTTTTGTGTAAGTTGTTTTAAGATTTGAAGAACATGTTAGTTGAGTCGGATTAAAAAAAAAAAAACAAGATATTTGAAATAACCGTTAAATCTATGACATGAGTCTAAAATATAATGAATAAAAATAGTTTTTCTTTATTGATTGTATTCAAAGGAAACACAGTTTTAAAATATACCATGTCAAGTTTGAAAAAAAAAATGTTCTAGTATATTCTATAAACTATTAAGAATATCCTGCAAAAAATTGAAAACTCCAGATCGCACATGAAAGAGAATGCTGAGTCAAAGCGTCCCATTATTATTGAGTTAAATGGTTTGAAAAATATTATGATCATTTCGTAAGATGTCTTTAAATTCCTTTTGTAGGAGTTGGTACATGTAGCTTGGTTATCTTCAGTGGCGTGTTTATGTTTATTTGAGTTCTACTTCCTGGAGCACTCATTTAATTTCACGCACCAAGATGACAAAACAGAGCATGCCTTATTTTCGATTATCGCATTCGTAGTGCCATATTGGAGATGAAAATTATGTTGAACACAAGAAAGCAAACGATTTATTTTCACAATGCCGTATCTTAATAATCGTTTGCCAACAGCTCCAGAATCACACTTCTACGGAACAGAGAGGAGAACTAGATAAATTTAGATACATAAAAATATAAATTATAATTTTCAAAGGGTTTTGACGATCTACCATGTCAAGAATATGTCGAACATTCAGACGTTTTTTCAACACATAAAGGTGCTTTATCGAAGAATGTTGTTGGTTTTTGTTGTTTTTTTTTTTTTCAAATATTTGCAAGTTGTTTTTTAGATAAATTAAGTACAGTTTAGAGCAAACGGTGTAATATTGCTGCCTGTACTATCAATAACTTATAGCGCAGCGTAGTTTGGGTCTACATGTATATGAATATGATATCCTATTTCCTATTGAAATGAGAATAGACTCAAGTTGTTTTTATATAAAATTCAACACCCGTCGTTTGCCACGAAATCCGGGCGCGTCTTTTTGTAAAACAAATCCAACAAGGAGTCTTATTATTGGGACTGCACTGATATGATTTTCTATAAAAAAAAATTAATATTTAAATTTCATGGTTGTGTTATCACTGAGAGCATTGCTACGAAAAAGTGGAGTAACTGTTGCTATGTTGTTCATACTAAAGGATGGAAAAAAAATAAGACAAATACCTGCCATTTTACAAATATTCGTAATGGTGTTGATATGAAATCTCAGACTCAAATCTCAAGGACAAACAGTGCCTTACACTACGTATAAAACTAATATTCCATAACAATTTAACATGAATGGTCAATGACAATAGGTGAGTCGAAATGACGAATGGAAGTTAAAACGTTAACACTTTTGTGGTTAAAATTATGTGTACGTGTGTCTTTAACTAAGATGCTTGCGCACTGAAACAGAAATGGACCGACCCAAAGCAAACGGCTCTACAAAAATCCGGAGCTGAAATACCGGGTACATCATTCTACTTTTAACAAAACAATCATAGAGAATACTGTCAAAGCATTTCTATCAAAATAACACGGCTGCTGCCGACGTTGTTTAGCTGAAATACGATTTGCATTATTTTTAACATGACTTTTGGGTGCCTCATCAGCCACATCCGACGTAGGTTATTAAAAAAAATCCTCACTTTGCATTAATTTAAAAAAAATCATTTATTAGAGGCCTTTTATTTGGTTTGGTTTGTTTTTTTTTTTTTTTATGTGTAAAGCTGTTCGGCATGCCTTTCTTTGGGTAATGTTGCCTCTGTGAAGTTAGTGGTCCTTTTCTGAAAAGAGCTTTTGCAAAGATCTAGAAAAAGATGAAATGTTGATTGCTTCATTATGAAATGAAAAGTACGTGTACCTTAGTATTATATTTATAGTGACGCCAGGAAACAAATTGTGGAACTGGCAATAAGTTGATACAGCTTCAACTAAAGGGTACCGGTTCATCTAATGATGTTTATCTTTATGGTGTATTCTTTCAATTTTCTTCTTCTCTTCAAACCCAACCATGCCATAATAAATCTAGCATTTTGTTTTAAAGGAGCAATTTTAAATCAAAGCTTCCACTTCCAGAAACCATATAAAACAAATCAACAATGAAGACCTTGGGCGCGGATTTGTGCGGGAAAAAAAAAAACATTTCGGCCAACCGACTGATCAGCTTGTTTCTGCAATACCACAACCAGTTCGTTGTCGCACACAGGTAACAAAAGACGACCTTACTTAAATTTAAAAACTCTAAGATCTACCCTTAGATTTCTCTCAATTATAATTACATGCATCTTAATTCTTATGAAATATTCGGGAACATCAATATTTTTTTTCTATAAGCTCTGAATAGAGTAGGACGAAAAGATGTTGACTTCCATTTCATTCTATATTATTTTGCTTCTGTTTTACACGAGAAATTTAAATATAGTGCAGAGTCACAAGCGTATGCTAGTACTTTTAGTAGGCTAAGTAGAGCTGAATATATTACTTATTTTCAGATTAAGCACACGTAAAGAAAAATAATATTAATAGATTATTATTATTAAGTTGCAGCAACATTTTGTAAAATTATTATTTCAGTCTTCATGACCTTTACAGACACATACATGTACATGTTGATGATACACGTAATTATACTACATGTATATATATGACTTCCTTTGTTGACTTTTTTACACTGTAACATTTTATCCTTTACCTTGCTCTCTGCCAATGCTGAATGTGATGTAGCATTCGGTGATTAAGCATCCATCAATAAAACAGCTAGATTTTTCTTTTCAAACAAAAACTGAGCCAGCATTTTGTGTAATTGTAACGATCAAAATCAATCAATTTTTAAATCAATTAAATTGCTGCTGTTGATGTTTAATAGTAATAATAGTAGTAGTAGTAGTAGTAGTAGTAATAGTACATGTAGTACATGACTTGTTTTTGTTGTAGTAGTGGTAGCAGCAGAAGCAGTAGTAGTAGTAGTAGTAGTAGTAGTGCAGCTTAACTTTATACTAATTAATATTCAGCGTCGTTTGTCATTTTCTTTTGGTACCGGTACATTGGATCTTGCCATGACATTTAAGTATTTTAATTCAGCTTCATTTGTCCGTTTTAAGTTTAGAAGTAGAACAAGCTGTAAAAATTCATAGCTTATGATTATGAAATAAGCCTATGTAAACCTTAAATTTCCAGTCAAAGTGTCAGAATATCACTTAATTTTACATGCTCTCCTCATCAATATTGCCTTTTCCTTCATTGATAATGATATTTGTCCATAGACGATCTAGATGATTCACAAGGTTATTCTTCAAGAACCACAATATGAAACATAAAGTAACAAGCTAGAAACGAAACTCGAACATTTCCGCAAAAGTGAACTCTTTGGTATATATATAAGCACAGCTTAGATTACAAACATGATTTAAAGGTTTAGAAAAGCATATTGCACATGATAAATTTTTCTAAGATAAGTTCTGGACTTTTTGACAAAGATCATCCTAAACTAACAAAATCCGGACTTCTTAAAAAAAATTTGGATTTCCGGATTTATCACAAAATTAGGCATCTCTGATAATTAAGGGCTCAGAAAATTTCAGCATTTCATTAATGTTTATTTTTATCAACTCGTTTAAGCCGATTTAAAAATTAATTAAGGCAAGATCCAATGTACCAGGGGAAAATGACAAACGATGCTGAATTTCAGCATAAAGTTAGGCTGTATCATTATTATTTGTTAATTTTAAGAGCTGTTATTGTTAAGTAATCTACCAATTTAACCATCTGATTAAAAAACATGAAGAGCATGTTTCATGGAGGAATGTGTTTCTGACCAAGAAAAATCTGCATTTTCTTTGATAAAATGTTCTAATTCTATAGGTATGCTAAAGCACCTACTGCTGCTATTTCATTAAATTTATTTTTTTGACAAATACATTTTGTTCAATTAGTTGCAATGTATTTATATACAGTCAAGTCCGCTTATCTCGATGTCATTTGGATAAAAAAGGGACTTCGAATCATCCGAAATTCGAATTACCAGAATACATAGAGCAAGAGAGTTAAAAAAAAAAAAATGTGGATGACATATCAGTAATGTTGTACAACTACTAGTGTGCAGGGAGGTAGGGGTGGACCTAAACCTCTCTTGTAGCCTTATTGCAGACTCTTGCCTGTAACGTAGGTGGGCAAACACACACACACACCAGAATCACTTGCCGCGTGGAGCATAGCACTACATGTACTTTGTACTATATGCCTTTTTTTGCAAGTGCATTAATTTATTTTAATTCTTTTAATAGATATTTATAATATCAGCAATTTTTAATTACAATTGAGTCCAAGTAATTCGAATCCGGATAGTTCGAATTCTTGAATATTTCGAAGTCGTTTAATTTTACCCAATATTTCTCTATTTAAGCTTTATTAAAAAATATCGGTTATTTCGAATTTGGAAATAAGGATCCGGTTAATTCAAACCGATTTTGGCGTGATTTTTTTTATTCTGACAAAGTGAAAGCACTTTTCCAGGCTTGTAAAGCAAAGTATATGTAGTGCTTTGCTCCACGGCAAGTGATTCTGGTGTGTGTGTGTTTGCCCACCTACATTACGGGCAAGACACTGCAATAAGGCTACAAGAGAGAAAGGGGTTAGGCCCACCCCCAATCCCCTGCACACTTGTACGACATTTCTGATCTGTCAACCACATTTTTTAAACTCTCTCTACGTATTCTGACAATTCGAATTTCGGATAATTCGAAGTCCTGTTTTTATCCGAATGAATTCGAAATAAGCGGACTCGACTGTACTTTTCTTTGGGACAACCGGTACCATGCAATTCACAATTATACAGATTCAAATTGTTTGATAAAAAGAAGATTCACATAAAGATCTTTAGACATATTGTGTACAGACATATATACCATACATACTAACTAGGCATTATTTCCTGAACATAATAGAAAAGAAAAAAAAAGCTCAGAACATGAAATATATTTAATAATGTTATTTCAGCATTCAAAACTCATTTTGCTTTCTTTGACTTCAATTTTCTGACATAAAATTCCAATTCTTTTCCTTCAAGAATGTAGCCATCAACACGTCCACACTGTCCTGGACAAGATGATACCTTGGCTGGGGAAAAGAATAGGAAAGGGATTTTTATCAACCATGTGCAAGTTAACCATTTTTCTCATCATTTCTTGGGGGGGGGGGGGGGGATTACCAATTGTATGGCCTTTTGCATCATAATTAACAGCCACTATAATTTATATTTATAAGTTTCTTTTTTTCCATTAACATAGCACTGCAGAGGTTTTTAAGGATATTGTGGAAAGTATTCCATAAGAAAAACATCACAGAATGTTTTACTGAAATGCTCAAAATGTTTGTACCAAACATGTTATAATGATTTCTAATTTTCTTTCCAGTACCTGGCATAAAAATGTATCAAATTTTTATACTTATCTTAACCCAACTTTACTGCCCACCGGATTCCTACTTCGTTGCACAAAAGTGTAGGAACAAGAAACTTAACTCAATTCCACCTAAATAACTCCAGCTTTGGTAAAGCCCTGACCCTAAGAGAAGGGACGTAACTCTGTACAAAAAATAGATCTATGCATTAAAAAAATACTTCAGTCAAACAAAACAAGATAAAATTATGAAATAAATTGTAAATTATACTAGAGGTGTTGAATTTTTCATAAAGCTAGGTTTCCTGATAGTAAACCAATTTTTTAAGACTTCAGGCAATGACAGGTGATATAGGTACACGATATAGTGGTCCATACGGGCGACGGCGGGCGATATAGGTGGGATTGAGTTAATCTCAATCTAATCGATTTATATTGATTTATTCATTCATTCAAGACAAACATTGGTGGTCAGAGTAACTATGACATGAATGCCTCAGAGACAAAAGCATACACTGAAAAATACAGCCATTGCTTTTAATCAGCAAAATCATCATTTCATCACCCCACCATATTAATTTTTTTTTTCACTTTATTTTCACAAATAAAAAATTAAACAAAATACAAAAATAGATATAAATATGCAGGCAGTTGCTTCAATGAAAGAATTCTGTCCAGTTCCTTGAATAAATCAAAATAAAATAGGATCTTCAAAAACACAACGTATTGCAGCACACACCCATGTGAGTGCGTATGCTTATAAAGGGTGGACGATAGGATCAGGAGGTGCTCTCAGTAGTTATTCTGTATGTTGATATCAGTTGATTGCATTGTATCCATAGGTTGTCAGTTACAAGGCATTTTGGTACTAAAAAGTTGTTTTTAGAATGTGAGGCCAACAATCAAGATAAAGTTCACTAGTTTTTTGGGTTTTTTTAATTGTATAAACTTTACATGCTGGCCAATCAGCAAGTCCTCTCCTATTACAACTTTGTACATAAAGATCTGAGATATCTTTTGTACTCTGCATGTAAATCAAAAAGGAAAAAAAATCCAAACAGGGTAAAGATCAGATGCAAAAAGATTAAAACTTTATGAGAGATTATATGAGACAGTACCCTTCAAAATGGATGCTTTTATATCTTTTCATTTCCATCCCTTGGAATATATGTTTAATTTCCTTAACTCAACCCCACCTATATCGCCTGCTGTTACCCGTATGCACTTCTAAATTGTATGCCTACTTCGCCATATCACTGTCCTAATTACCACCGAAATCTCATATAAATAGGTACCACAAGCGAACGCCTCGCGCCGCTAGAAAAAAAAACGTAGATCTAACTTGGCGATTAAAACCATTCCCTTCCACAGCTCATAACTCAAGTAATCCCGGCTTGATTTGAATACACGGCGTACCAAAATCGGCTCTCAGAGATACTTTAGTTTAGGCCTGCTTGCCTACATATCTCCTTACCAAGGACCATCTTCAGTGAATCAATCACTGTCAGATACGCTCTGCTGACGCTGCTAGACAGGGTAAACCAGTGCGCCCGATATTTTGCGCACTGCACTTTGATGCGTAATAAAGTTTGTCTTTGTTAAACAAGCTATGGTCAAATTTGTTAACGAGCTAGACTGGTTTCCTCTTGACTTTCGATTTATAAACTCAGTCTTGTGACTTTTGTGAAATTCCCGTGTTTTTATCTTTAAAAGGTTTTATTTTAGAGCTTCGTTTTGCTCACTTAGTTTGTTAAGTTTTATAAATTTACTCCCATTGTGTCAAGTTAATTAGACAATTACAGACAAACGGCTCCACAGAAATCATTTTTTCTTCTTCAACGGTTTTCTAATATCATTTCTCTTTCTGATTTAACAGGTTTCTTATCCTCAGCAACAATAGAGAATTTTTAAATAATTTTTTTACACCATTATGGAACATACTCAAGATCGGCTCTACCATTATACTTCTATTGTGTTCACTTAATAAGACAATTACTGGCAAACGGCTCCATACAAATCATTTTTTCTTCTTCAACTGTTTTCAAATATCATATCTCTTTCTGATTTAACAGGTTTCTTATCCTCAGCAACAATAGAGAATTTTTAAATAATTTTTTTACACCATTATGGAACATACTCAAGATTGGCTCTACCATTATACTTCTATTGTGCTCACTTAATAAGACAATTACTGACAAACTGCCCCATACAAATCATTTTTTCTTCTTCAACTGTTTTCAAATATCATTTCTCTTTCTGATTTAACAGGTTTCTTATCCTCAGCAACAATAGAGAATTTTTAAATATTTTTTTTTACACCATTATGGAACACACTCAAGATCGGCTCTACCATTAAACTTCTATTGTGTTCACTTAATTAGACAATTACTGACAAACGGCCCCATACAAATCATTTTTTCATCTTCAACAGTTTTCAAATATCATTTCTCTTTCTGATTTAACAAGTTTCATACCCTCAGCAATGATAAAGAGTTTTTGAATAATTTTTTTAAACCATTATGGAATTTACTCAAGATCTTCACTATCAATATAATTATGCGAATGAAATGTGCCGCACATGTGGCCAACTGACTTTGAATAAGAAGGGGAAAAAACAATATTAAATGAAAAGGTCGTTCTCTGGCGTGGACCTTAGTGATGACATTCGCATGGTGTTTGGAATCGATCCGAAATCAATGATTTTCTTCGCGATATGTTGCCATATAATGTAAGGCAAACATATCAGCGTGTAAAAAGAAGAGGTGTGGCAACTATAAAGTGTCTAGGACTAGATCTATATTTATGACACAGACAACTTGAGATTAATGGTGTAACTTCGACAAACAAAATCCCTTATTAACCCATCTTTGTGATATCGTCTAACCTAGTTAAGGCACGGGAGTTTACAAAGCAGGCACGAGCTCTCAAACTTAGAGAGACTCACCGAGAGATAACTCACTGAAAATAAAACCCACCCAGACATTCATACCACTAGCCACTTTTTAATTCTTACTGATTGATACCGCAACACTACACTACTTACACTTGCAGACACAATTGAAACGATGACAGGTAGCCATATAGATAACGAAATTAGCGTAAAACTAGTAGGTACCAGCAGGCCCAGTGATAGCATAGAGACAGATACAGAAGATTCCCACCAGTTATATCAGCATGAAAATAAAGACCACACAGACACTTCCCCCACTAGAGACAATTAAGAAAACGAACACGTTAGATGCACCACTAGCACACACACAGACAGTGGAAATAACGATCGACAGAGGTACAAACATAGAATATAGATCTAGAAACTTACCACAAAACATGATTTATCAGCGCGACAGTCGTAGACATGACTTCTAACGAGCAACAAACGCTCACCATTCCAACTACCCCCACAGCTTCATCAACACCTATCAAACCCTCTGGTCAGCCACAAGAGATAATTAAAAAACACCAATGATAAAATGTGTTTTATTATTCGCCATTGTTCCTTGTTTGGATATTTCAACTCGATAGAGTAACATACGCTGTAGTAATAATTAAAGGGAATTATGTTTGGATCAAACTCACAGACACAATTTTTGTGCTGAGGATATGATTTTTTCGTGAATGTTTAGAAAAATATTTGTCTTATTGACAGTAACATTTTTTTTCAACTTCTGTGGAGCCGATTGTCCGCTAGCGGTCATTTAATCATGTTAATTAGATCAGTAATCAGATCATTTTTCCGACTTTTTAAATGACTGATATAAAAGCTTCTATCAAAGCTATTTTTATAATTTTTTTTTTAATGACAACTTTTTTACTATTTTTTTTATTTAGTGAAAGATCAAATGAAAAGATAATTAAATGAAGCTTGCAGGTCGTATTAAAATGAACTAATATGACAAAAGACTGGTGCATGCCAGCAGTGCGGCCGACCTTGACCTCACATTGGGTGGATAACCGCAACCCCGTGACCTATTTATCGCTTGACTGAGGCCAGTGTGGCGCAACTAAAGTGACGCCGTGGAATAAAATAAAAAGCATTAAAAACCTCAATTTGTCTTCTCTCCGTTAATACTTTTTTTGTTTTTGTGTAACGTGAAAGTATTTTATTTTTATTTTTTTATTAGACGTAGTCATCGGCTTCTCCAACCGCGTCAACGGCTAGCAACCATAAATTTGGAACATAGGGGTTACTGTTTTTTGCGTGTTACTCGATCGCGGTTGGACGTATAAAAATAGTAATGACATCATTGGAAAGGGGAAATAATGCTCTTTCTTTTGGTACGAAGCAGCCCACAATAACTGTAATGATGGCGGCGCTAGGTTGAGAGAAGCAAAAAATTTTCAGTATTTTTTGGTAAAAAAAATTGCATTTCTACAAGTTGGGAACCGGATTACTACCTATCAGAAGAAAGCTTAAGTTATAACCTTTCTAAATATATAATTTTCATCAATACTGGTGCATTCGCGATCGAGTAACCGTCCTCGAAAGTCTGCCACATCGCCACTAGAAACCTGGCACGAAATTATAATGGCTGAAGAAGGAGGTGGTCTTGAACCGGCCGAAACGGGCCGTCAAGCAACACAGGTGCTTGCTGATGATATTGAAAGCCTGGGTTCATTGAAGTTGAAAGAATTAATCGGTAAGTTTTAATATTTAAATGAATGTTTCAATTATGAAGTGATCATTTATTGTCAATTAATAAAATATATATAAACCGTGTTGATAGCCAACAAGGGAGGGAGATTCAATGGCGGAACGGCAGTCAAGTATTTGGGTCATCGTTACTATGAACTTAGGAAACGTAAAAAAAAGCTATCAATGCTAGGGGAATCCCCTTTCTTGATCGAACTTCGATTGCGATGATTTATGGATTGGTAAGATATAAATTTAATAATAATATACAACAAGTCTTGCTGAAACTGATTTAGAATATTATCAAAGCCAGCTTGAGCATCTATTTAAGTTGATTTAGATCTTATCTGGATTAGTAGATTTATCAAGATCTAGACTAGATTCTAGATCTCTAGATATTATAGATGTAGATTACGATTATGATTGTGAATTGTTATCACTTTAAAATAAAATCAAGATAAGATCTTAGATCTAGATCTGGATCAATTAGTTGTAAAATTTCATCTAGACTTGCTAGCTATATCTGGCATTATATTCATATGTTAAGCCAATATAACACTAACAGGTTGGTTATTTGAAAAATTAACTGAAAACCATATCTCACAAATTTCCCTCGTGGATCAATAAAATTTATCTTATCTTATCTTACATCTTTAGGATTAGAACGAAGATTTGGATTATTTTTCCCATGTTAAACCTAGTATGATTATTGAAATATTGAGAAGTTGAAACTGAAAGGACTTTAATCTGTGCTTTACACCAAATTTCAGATGATGAGATCTATCAAGCGCTCCAGAGGCACTTTCAAATGTCTGGGAAGGGGAGGCGCCCAGATTTGCCAAAGGAGCTGACAGTCACGAGGAAACTATTGTTACAGCTGTTCTTCATAAAGGAAGAAAATGGAGAGAGCTTTAAAACGCTTTCTTTGTTTTGATTTTTGTTTAGAAGATAAAATAATGAAATGTAGATATAATTGTACCTACTAATGGGCCTATTTCAGCAAATAAACCTATTATATTTCTTTTTTACCATGAATGTAAGATCAGGACTCGCATTTTATAGGCCGTAGGAAGCTGAGGAACACTGGAATATTAGTCCTGTAATATCTTTCAATTTCACAATTCATATTTCAACAGTTTTCCCCCAAACCAAAGGGAGTAAAAGGCCATGACAATGAAGATATTAGTTGCTTGTGATCATAAGATAATAAGTGAATGGCACTTACTGTGGAATCTGCGTAAGAGAAACCCAGATTAAGATAAACTATGACTTTTCATAAAGTACCTCTGAGGTACTGATTCCTTTTTTTAACACTTTACAGTCACTGTTTAATATAAACTTTGTATAAAATAAACTAGTTTTAAGCTGTCCCCAAAAGGTTTATCATAAGCCGATTCCACTGTATTTCAAATCAAAAGCTCATAAGCTTTTATTTTTGTTCTTATTTTAATTTGGCAGCTCAAATCTTGGTTGGAGAAGGTGGCACCCGATACGGCAAGTGTGACTGAAGGAAGGATTTGTCATCGAGTGCAGTGGATTTTAACAGAGAGCCAGAAGATGTCAGAAAGTGATGCGATGAGCTACTTGATGTCCGCCCACGACTTTAACGCCCTTCCTGAGCCTCTTGCTCAGCTCAGTCTAAACCGCCTTCGCCTCGTTTGTAATGTGCCCTACAGCAAGGAACCTTCACAGACCATTCAGAATCATGCTGTCATTTGTCTGGAACACTTCAGAGCACAAGAAAAACAGAGTGGTGCCTTTGTCGCTAAGTGGCTTAGAAAGTTGAGTCTATCTTGTGGTAGTTTAAGTGATAAACAAATATCATCTAAAGTGCAGTCAGTGATGGACAAAGTGAAGAAAATGAAACACAATAAAGGTGATGCTTGCTATGAGCTCTTTCTAAATACTAATTTTCCTTCGGAAGAGAGCTGGACAGCGTCAGAGGATTCTAACAGTATTTCTAATTCCAACTCAAAGTGCGAAACCTATGCAGACCTCAAGCGAGACATAAAGGTACGAGATTGTGAAAATAAGCTGTTAAAAACAGAAATTGACAGTTTGAAAGAGCAAAATGCTGTGAAGGATGAAATAATAAAAGACATGGTTAGGACAAGGGAAGAAAATGAGAACCTCACAACGCAAGTGAAACAACTAAATGTCAAATTAAAAAAACTTGGTACTGAAAAAAAAGTATTATCTGAAGAACTCAGTAAATTCAATGTGTCAAGAGTCTACAGAAAAAATCAAGAGTATAAGAAATCTCTCAGTGAAGCATTGAATGAATGTGAAAACATTTCAAAGGATCTGAAAAGAGAACAGGCTAAAAACTGTGATCTGAAGGGCGATATAAAGCAGTTAAAAGATCAAATAAAGAAAGAACAATCTTTGAAGTCTTACTATCAATCATCCCTTTCAAAGGAAAAAGAAATTAAATTAGAATTGAATAAGATGCTGTCATTTGATGGGAATAGTAAAAATGTTCATTTGAGAGAAGAAGACAAAAGCCATAGGTACTCGGATGATGTCAGTAAAACTTATTATGCCTTACAGGGAGAAGCAAATGTCTCTGCGATTAATTGTTCAAAAGTGGTTGCAATTGTTGCAAAACATCTATTTAAGCTTGATATTACAAATGAACTTCCTTGTGAAACCTCTTCATTAACTTTTTCTAATGAAGCTCATGTGGTGGCTAAGTCACAGATTTTTGAAGAAATTAAAAGTTCAGACCATTTTATTTATGCTTGTGATGGTACAAGTAGGCAGAAGGCTTCTTTTATAGAGCAACATATTATTTTATCTAGTGGGAAGCAGCTCTCTCTTGGTTTCAAAGAAGTGGTCTCGGAAGATTCTGATACTCTTTTAAGTAAGTGTGTTGATGCCTTTCGAGAGATAATTGAAATACATTGTCTTGATTCCACAGAAGATGAAGAAAGCTTGTTAAAAGAAGTTATCAGAAAGATGAAGGGGTTGTTATCAGATAGGGCTGCAGTTATGAAAGCATTTGATAAAAAATTGCATAACTTTAAAGTTGACCTGCTGGGTTATGAGAATGTCTCGACACACTTTTTACACTGTAATGCCCAATTTCTGTTGGCTCTCTCTGCAGCATCTCAAGAAGCAATTGAACTTGCAGAATCTGATATTGTTTAAGGGCAAGATCAGTTAGGTAGAGATGCCAATCTAAAATTTTCTAATTTTCAAAATAATTATGAGTGTGCTACACTTCGTGCTATTCGCACAGCGTCTGAGGTTTTTGGACCCCGCTGTGATGAAAAGAGTGGTAGTCGTCAGAACTGGCTTGCTTTTTGTTCTTCTAAGGGCAAAAAAATCAATGTTCACTAGCTATAGATCTAATAGGTTTAATTGTCTTTTTCAAAATGCAACTGCTTTTTTATATCACAGACAGGATATTGTGGAGTTCCTCACTGATTTTAATTGCCATGACAATAAAAAACTGCAGTCGGTTTTAGAAGACACTACTGATAGGATTCTTGCAAACATTGCTTTTTTTTTTGTCTTTTTTACATGTCTTTTTGACAGAGCCGTACTGGCAACTCATGACTAGTTCTAAGACCTATGCAGAGTTTCCTCAGTATGTTGTAAAATTACAATCATTTCTATCCAAATGGGGACAGAACAACAATGATGATCTTAATGTTTTACCTCATTCTGTATTTGATGATTTTCCCTGTGATGACCTCTTTGAGTCCATTGTATCTACCTTCCTTCAGTCCAGTGATTGTCACATGGCAATTCTTACGGAAACATTGAGGCGAGTATGTGAATAATGTGAGGCAGCTGTAACGCGTCAGCTGTTTGATTTTTTAGATGGAGTTGTGTTCAGTGGAGAGAATGAGGACTGTGTCCTTGAGGTCTTAAAAACATGTCCATTAACAAACTTGACTGGAGAGCGTATATTTGGGGACTTTGATTACTGCATAAATGTCAGACGAAATGCATCCCTTTTTCATAGATCTACTAGGAACATGTGGAAGAGAAACAGAACAGAAAAATTTGTCTGATCAGAACCCAAATAAGACCAGGCAGCTTGTGAAACATGCTATCGAGTATGGACCTGTATATAAAAAGAGAAGCATTTTAGAAAAGCAAAAGTTATTGGAAATACGTAAAGCCAAAGGAGCTGAAGTCAAGCAGATGAAAGAGGAAAAAACTATGAAGTTACTTGAGTGCAAAAAAGCTGCTCTAGATGCTGTTCTAGCTAAGGGTCGGTAAGTAATAACTGATAAAGCTGAATTAGATGATATATATATTCTAAACCTGGAGCTCTGCAAAGGCTCAGGGAGCAGGTTAGGTTCAGGAACTTGGTTGGAGGTGAGAAACTAAAAATGTCAGGCAATAAAAAAGAATTGTACGAGCGATTGTGTCAGCATCTGGCAGGACCCAGCTCCTCCTTGCAGTAAATTGTAACGGTGGCTGATTATAGAAGATTGGTCTCAGGGCTAAGTAACTATTCTATCGTGATTAACCTTAATTTTTGAGTCTATAATACAGCACTGTTTGTTGATTTTTTTATGAATTTTTTGTTGCGACATGCAGCACCCAATTTTTAAAGTTTTTGAGATAACTTTTGTCTTATGTGGTATGAAAATTTGTCTTAATATTTGCACAACTGTCTTTTATCTCATTGCATTAGAAAGAGGACGTTTTAAGCTTTAATTTGGTATATAATACAGCACTATATTTTTAATGGTTGATTTTTTTATGAATTTGTTGTTGCGACATGCAGCACCCAATTTTGAAAGTTTTTGAGATATCTTTTGTCTTATGTGGTATGAAAATTTGTCTTCATATTTGCACAACTGTCTTTTATTTAATTGCATTAGAAAGAGGACGAATTAAGCTTTAATGTGATATGTAATTCATCACTGTATCTTTTATGGTTGATTTTATATGAATTTTTCAAATACACGTAATGAAAATATTGTTATTGAGATCTTATTTTTTTTATTTTAAGCCATTTTTACACGTAGGACGTTCTTTCAGACATCATAATTTACTTTTTTTATCTCAGAAGTCTCTGAAAAAAATTAGACAGTGTCTCTGTGTGTCTTTCTTTTTGTACAAGAGGTTCTAGCTCTTTAGGATCGTAAACTTATCATTGCCGAGTCATCAAAAATGCCTCGTCGATAGATTTTTCCTTGCATTTTGTGTTGAAATTGCATTTTTTCCCATTTTTGATGAGCCCTATTTTCCTAGATTTTGAAAATCAATCTCTGTAATTAATTTTGGTTTGTGTGTGGGTGTAAGGCTGTGGAAATATACAAAATGTGAAGGTTTGTAATGTTGATATTATTGATAATGGAGCTCTGAACTCTGTCCGAAATGTTGCGTGGCGTATGTCGCGTGGTTTCTAAGTAAAATAAAACTTTAAAAATTCATATCTCCTTCCAATTGTTAATGGATTTTCATCATTTTTTTTTTGTTGTTCATTGTTTGTTGTAATCTTTTAGAAAATGTGAACTAAGCATGTCTTTGAATGATATGAAATTTTCACTTGTGGTACCTAATATAAACCCCATTTACGCTTAGAGGACACTTTGGACTTTATTTTGGTTATTTTAGGTTTATTTTTCGGACAAGAATTAGATTTAGTGATGTGCTTCGAAGTTTTTGTCTGACATTTTTTTTTGGCGATTTCAAGACCTAGGCTAGACCTAAATTTTGAGTTGGGATGAGTAAGTGCTTGAATCTTCTTGATGCTACAGAAACCATTTATTATTATCTGCATGATTATCCCTACAACTAGGATGAATATAATGACCATTCCCTATTTAGGATCAGGAATCATATTGTGATGTTGAGATTATGGTGGATCAGAGCTTTAAGTGAGCTGGAGTGACTTAGGTAGGACTGATTAATTTAAGACTATAGCTCTGAAACATTCAATGTAAATACAAAAATTATGATATAGAATGTAAATTATCAAACTTACCATACACTCTTCCAGCAGCAAATTGCTCATCAAGAGCAAACTCCACTTTTGCTGTCTTCTTTCGCTCATCATATTTTTTTTGTGTCTTCTTTGAACGTACCTTGTTCAAGACAGCCTCATCTTCTTCAGACTGGAGAAATGTAAATAGTCAACAATTGTATGTGATGTGCAATTTCCCTACTCGATGTCACAATATTGTCCCAAGGGAGGTAACCAATCAAAGTGAAATTACAACATAATTATCTCCATTATTTTTATCAATGAATCATGTGTCTATAAAGCCACTCTTCAGTTCAACCTTCCCCAAGTAACCGACGCTTTGGCTCTTGGATCCTGCACCATGATCTACTCATACATTGGTTGCCACTCCCTACCCCCTTCCCCCTCGCTTTTTATCATCTCTTCCTTGCATATCAATACTTTGCTCTCCTCTACCCCTAGTATTACTATGGCATAATGTAGCCTATACCCTTGGTGCCCAACACCTATAAACTCTGACTTAACATTTCTTAACAGCCTACTGGGGACCTGTTGATTGAAATTCAACTTCATAGTTTCTAAGTAGAAAAGCATTCTATAGTAGATTTGCCAATGCTTGTGGTTCGTTGAACCCAAGGGCTGGTCTGAGATTAGCCCATTTGATGCAAGGTATTTTAAGAGAGTCAAAGAATGAAAAAAAAAAGATTTTTCTCTTTTGAATGCAAGGTGAATCAGAGTTTGTTGGATTCTTGGTATACTGCAAAGTGGTGTAAATGACTCTTTCACCTATCTTTAGTTTTGCTTACTTTTTTTTTCTTAAAAGCTGCAGCTATTGAACAGAAGGTTTTATTCAATTAAGACTCAAGTATGCCCTTAGCATACATATATATGACCTTTGTAAATAAGCAATTGAAAAGTTCATTAAAATATAATATGCAACTACTCCTTGATTATAACTGCATGAGATTCTCAACACATCCACAGAGCAGCCAAGTTGTGAAGATAATTTTTGATAGTTTTTATTGTAGCAAAGACAAAGAAAGTATTTTTATGAATTGAAAATTTTTTTACTTAAAGTTTTGAAAAGTCTGCCACATATATTTATCAGCTAAGCCTCCTCTTTTATATAAAATTGTTATTGCTACAGAGAAAAATTAATTTTCATCAAAGACTTAAGGATTTTAAAAGTTGTGATTTCTGATCTTCAAAGCTATATGAAAGGTGACCTCACAGTTGTCACTTTTAAGGGATGACTCCTAACACAACCATAAGGATGGAATGCATCTTTTAACTTTGAAGCAGATGCATCTTAAACAAATAGGCTCAAAATCAAGAATCCTCATTCCATCTGGCAGTTGACCTCATGACTTGATCAGATGACTGAAAGCAAACTAAAGGGCCCCAATAAACCGTGAAGAAAGAAAGTAAAAAATAGACCTCCATGACTATTAATTTTCTGAAAGGGAATTTGATAATGTGTAAAAGTATGAAAGTTAACCTAATATTACACAATTTGGGTGACTTTGACCTTTTTCTAAATGGAGGGAAGTAAAAAAAAAAATTAACTGGCTAACTACATGTGCATTTTGACAGATAAAAAATTTTTTTTGTAGCCTTTTTCATTTTTCTTTCAGAAAATATATGCCGAGGTTTTGATGTTTTATTTAAATAAAAAACTGAGAATAATGTGGGTTTCTAACTTAATTTCCTTATTTATGACCTTTAGCCTCAGGCTGTTCTGGGTCTTCACAAGATTTTCGACTGCATAGAATACTAAATCATTTCTCTCTGAGTATTAACTCTAATCACTCTCTACATGAGGAATCTCAAACCATCCTTAGAATCTTCCATATCCAATTCACCAAAAGTCTCAAATATATTCCCTTACTTTCTTTCCTGCTATTGATGCCTGGAAAATCCTTAGATGAATGAGGCAAAAATTGCATTACAAATTTGTAACAAAATCCAGAATAGCTAGATTGAGAAATTAAAAAAAAAAAAGATTTGATTTAAAATATTCCCTATCATAATAAAGAGTTTACGACAAATAAATGTATATATTAATAACAGCAAAGATCTCAGATCACGTGTCACAGTGGACTGGCTCTGCAAAAAAAAAGCCAACACATTCTAAGCAACAACTCACCAGCTTGACTCCCTTTTTGCGACCCAAAGGAGTTGCATAATGGGCCTCGTACCATTGTCTGAATGGGGTGGAGTCAATTTGTACAATGCAGCTCTTGACGAGAGTTTTGGTACGCACAAATTCATTGTTGGAGGCATTGTAGACCACATCAATAATACGAGTCTTTCGGGTGCATGCTGTAAATAAAGGTCATGATTTTAATAATGCAGAGCGTCTAAATTCATGGTGCTTAGCATGGCCTTTGAGCCTGGATTTACACTCAGAAAGGCAATAATTTAAAAATTTGAAAAGAAAATGAACAATTCTCTTCAGTGTTATCAAAGATGATCAGTATGATTTGTTGAGGATTGTTTTGATAGGTATGGTGGATGAGAGCATGTGAATTTAAATATGTACGTGATTGTTTTTAAGTGTTGTGTGATGGTTGTAATAGGGTCTGGGATGCTTTGATTTGAAACAAAAGTGGAATGAAATTATGCAGATTGGTCATACATCTATAAAATAATGAACTATGTAATGACCATAGCTTTAACTTATCATAAAATAATGTTGCTCTAATAGCAGCCTTAAATTATACTTATGCAGCATCAGATTCATTGCAACATCCTCACTTTCTGAGCTGTTAAAAAAAATGTTAAGTGGGTATTAACATGTTTTTTTTTAATCTTCAATCCAATAAATAAGATTGTAAGAGCCAAATTTTGTTTTCAACCAGCAAAAGCCAAAGTACAAACAAGAGATGATAAAAAGTGATGAATGCCCTTGCTGTTATGCCCAGTTGAGAAAACAGTGAAGGAAAAAAGCAAATAAAATAACTACTTTAAAAAAAAAAAGGAAAAATTATAGTGATGATGCCACATGCCAAAAAAAAATAAACCTTTTCACTTGAAACATCAGATGATCTCTTCCATATAAGCTTACATCGAAATTAGATCTAGGCCCTAGGTCTTGACTTGAGTTCAATTTTCTAAGCGTGCTGGACTTGTTCACACTTAAGTTGTGACAGGTAAATTATTAGATTTAAATTCTAATGAATTTGTCACAAGCAAACAAAATAGGCATGATTTCGCTCAATCAATAAAAGAGGAAAGAGAGTATTAGACAGTACAAAATAAGGCCTTGCTTGAACTGGTAAGGCTAATCATTGCATCTGAACAAATGTGCATGTACGGTACTTTTTAATCGAGTAACTTGATCTCTATATGTCGCCATAAAGCTTGCAGCATATAAATGTTTCTTAATTTACTAAGAAAACAGAAGAACTTTAATCCAAGCTTATTTTCAAAAACTCAAATAATAGGACTCATAATGTTTTTCATCAACTCAGTTTTTACCTACATAGATTTAAAATGAGTGTTTTAAAGAATTTTTAAAGATAAGATTGGGAAAGTACTCACTTGATTCTTTGCTAGTAAACACATGAAATGATTCTCAAAAGCAACTCACAAAATTGTTTTGTACACCACACTATTTCCAGGCGTTGCTAACGAATGCGCCTTCAGAGAATAAAATGATCATTGCATATCCCTTGTGTAAAATTCAAATTGTCAAAAAAATTTGCATTTAATTAATCAACAAAATACAATGGAAACCTCAAAAACCGATGTCTGGTTATTCGAATTTCTCATTAACCAAATTTTTCTGGACAGATTATTTTTTTCTCTATGGCTTTAGAACCTGACTTTTATTTTTTTAAGTTTTTCTGGTTCAATTCTTTTAATTCGAAGTTTATACCACCCTACATGGCATTACAAAAGTACTACATACGTGACTTTCAAATAGAAAGCAATGCTTATCTCTGCCCTAGGATGGAGCTGATGCACAAAGAAAGAGGTGCCAATAGCAGCACCGATAGTGGTGGCAATGTGAGACAGGGGAAGGGAAGAGTTGCTCGTTGCAGGTCCAGAAAACACTCATTCAGCGAGTCATAGATTCAGTAATGCCTGTTTTTGTAAAGCTATCCTCTTAATTTGATGTTTTAATCCATTCCCATACAATTCAAATTATGAGATTTCTATTGTAAATTGGCTGGCAAGCTCCTACAGTAAGTCTCAACTTGCTGACAATCTTACACCCACAGAGACCTGTTTTACCAAGAATTTCATAAGGGTTCATCAGGAGTGTATGCACTATGTAAATGATTAGGTGTGGATGATCTATGACTTAAAAAGTGCTGCAGGCAAAGGCCGTAATTATTACAGGGATGGATTTCAGAGTTCTTATTTCCATTATTTCTTTTCAAAATTTGATTGAAGAAAAAAGATTGCAAAAAATCCCATTCTACGGATTCACACTTGTTACTTTCTTACTGCCTTATTCAAAGGATTGTAATCCTGCAAAGAGAGACATACATGGGGTAACATGTAGATTTATTAGTTGAAGTTTGGCAAAGCAAAACTTTCATAAAGCCAAATAAAATCTGCAAAATCCCAATAATGCAACAAGATATTTTCACATTTTTCTAACCTTCACTTCCCCAAGCAAAATTTCCATGATCTTGTCTCAAAGCTCTATATTTCTTGTTTCCACCCATAGTCCGCACTGTATGAATTCTTTTCACACCAAGCTGAGGAACAAATAAAAAATGTCTTAGTATGATTAAGTGATACAGATTAGGGCCATTACTCATTTTTCCTAGTTGTTAAATTATTGAGGTGTTTAATGTATAACATGTTGCATTTTAAGATTCACAAGATCTTAGCTCACAGCTGAATAGCAAGCGTATGCAATGAAGATGAAAAGTTAGCATGTAATATCTAGAGCCATGGGTTAGCTATTTACTGATTGCAACCATGAGGAAATAACTTGTTTTCTTAAGAATTTCAAGACCAAACAAGGATTTTACAGGTTTGAATATTGCCCAACCAAAAAATTGTAAAACAAAAGTAAAAATGTTTAATGCCTTTCTCTGAATTCAGCCCTACAATTTCATTAGTCAACATTTATTTAATTCACTGAATGGCTACTGAACAATTGTGCATGACCTATGCATTATCGTGAGTAAATATTTAACTATCTTACAATGAGTGCTGAACACAACTTTTTTTTTTTATTTCCCAATTCTTTTAATCCGTTAATAGCTGCAGCATAGGCATAAGCACTCTCCCCTGCCCCTCCCCAATGAAATTTTATAGCAGAGCTATGTAGAGCTTTTTTCTCCGTTACTGATTTAGCTCTTTTTTTTTTTTCTGTGCTAAGACTACGAGGTTGGATGACCTGTTGTTGCTTATCTGAAGTACTTGATTTCCTCTACTTCTATAGAGAATTTCTCAATCTATCTTGATTACTGACAAGATCTAGATGAAAAAAGAACTGTCCTATGATTCCTATGTTGGAAATAAAGGCCAAGTCTGGATGGGAAGATGGAGAGACTGTGAAATACAGACAAATAAACGATAAGGTAAACAACCAGGATTATTTAAACTGAAACACAAATGTCAATACTACAAATGACATTACGAATAAAAAAAAAAAACCTGACATCCATATAATATACATCTTCAACATCAATCCATTTATGCAGGCTGTGTGTCAACGTAAAATACATTTTTTTCCCTTGGACGTAAAAATATAGTAACCATTCAGAAGAAATCAGAATATTGTCTATATTCAGAAAAGGGCCATATTTCAATAAAAGATTGGAATGATTCCTTTCAAATCTATCAAACAGATGGTCAGAGATATAAAAATATAAATAACCGCACTTAGCTCCATTACTTGACCGCCTCAAGCTCTAAGCATAGCTGCCAATTTTTTATAAAGCAAATACAGATTTCTAGCGAGATAAAATTAGTCGCTGCAAACCTAGTGAATGATGTAGCCAATTAGTACAGTTATCAATATTGACAAAAGTTTCATGGAACATTTACAAGCTTAACTGCTACTTTTAAGTTTTTTGTAAACTTCATATAATTTTCTCTTACCATAACTTAAACCAATAAGCTGCACCATTTCTGCAAGATATGAGCGGTTCACAATGCATGTATTTTTACTTCCCATTGGTGGAATACTGCTAAATACATAGTTTTTAGCACCGATAAAGTAAAGCAATCAGGAGGTCAAATACAGACTAAATACATATGTGTACTGGTTGGCAGTTATGTCTACAAGTCACTGACTGTAAAGTTCACAGGGAGCCTACTATTTACAAACATCGAACATGGCACAGCAGTTTTACACTTGGATTGCATGGCTTTGAAAAGGTGTTTTTGCTGGCTAATAACGTAGTGCCTGTAAACCCAGATATTTTCTTAAAGCTTCCAAACTGGGCTTTAAAATAAAATTAATGCCAATCATTTTCCCTAAATAATAACATTTTAACGAGAGAGAGAGAGAGAGAGAATGCTGTTAAGAGTTGAGATGATTATGGTAGGCTTACATGAGAGCAGAGATGCTAACAGCGAGGTCTGAATTAGGCCTAAGATCAAGCAAGCTTATCTCTAAAATTGACAACACTGTCCATCACAAAGTGAACAATTTGCACCTGTATGTTCCCACTTCTTTACAATGCTAGATAAACATGTTTTAAGTATAACACCATAAACATACCATAGATGCTCATTCACTGGTGATCATTGCAACGCATACCAAAACCTTGAAGTTTACCATGATCGTAAATGACAAAGCCCAAGAGGTAAAACTCCACTTAGACACACTAAATGCAGACCTGCCACTCTCCAGGCAAATAAAATCTGAATGATTCTGTCAAAAAATCTGAATCTGCCCAAAAAAAAAATCTGAATGACTCGCTTTATTTTTGCCCTCTACAGCATCCATTATAAAACACATAATGCAGCCTTTGGTGAACATTCATCTGTTAAGCTCTTAACTCTGATAAAAACTAGTTTTCTGAGCTTGTAATTCTTCAATAGCGAAAAATTCTAAATAATCGTAAGATCTTTTTTCCATACCTCTTTCAGTTTAAATCAAGTACTCTATGCCTTACAATACTTTTATGTGACTCATTAAATTGGATAGCATTGGCATTATGCAGAATTCTATGAATTCCCAAAGAGCAAAGCTGCCAACCTAGCTCCTGTGGGAAGTGTACATGACTTCAAAAGGCTTATTTTTATATGAAAAGGAGTAAATGTACTCCTTACTGAAAGGGTTAAAAAATGACATATTTGATGCTCTTTCCTGATTTTAGATAATTTTTCTACATGGCACCTTTCTCACATTTGACTCGGAAAGTTAAAAATCTTGTGAACTTTACTGGATCCAGCTGTTGAAAATGTAACCAGATATTTCATGGGGAGCAAAATGACAATTTGCTGGAAAGTTGTGATATTTTATTTTATAAATAATCTAAAGACAGTAATCCACTCTATGGTTCAATCACTTCATTGAGAACAGATCAATTTAAGTACAAAAATTACCCTGTGACGTTGAGTTAGGCATGATGTAGCATGTAACTTAGATCTAGATCTAGAATCTAAATCTAAATTCTACATTAGATAAAATGATCATAATCATAGATCTTGTGCAGATTGTAAATTTTGCATCCCGATAAACCTTTTTAGGCCTGTTATCAAATCTAGTTTTACTTTGCACTATATAACTACATTGTCCGTATTTATTCTTTTGTGCAGAACCTGAAAATGTTTTTAATTGTGGAGGTGAAAACTTAGTTTGGAAAAAAAATCGGAGTATTTCCTAAATATTCGGAAAATCGGAAACGGACCAAATTTGCATAAAAAATCGGAATGATTTTGATTGAATCCGTATGAATGACAGGTCTGTAAATGAAGCCAATGCATTTGTATATAAAGATCTGTCACACCCAAACTAGATCTAGATGTAGTAAACTTTCACATGCAGGCAAATTACATAATGGATAATTTTTTTTAGGTCAGGTAAATAAAAATTTGTCTACATTCAAAAAATCATACAAAAAAGGCATTTAATATATAGCATTTCAATCAAATGTTTATTTTTTTTAAATTTGCATGGCCAAATTTCATGTAAATTGATTAATTAGGAATGTCACGTCAATCTTTTTAAAACTACCCTTTAACGCTTGCAAACCTAAAAATAGTCTGGGGTTGAGTGACTTAAAGAGTTTGATGCGCTGAAAACGAATATGAAGGTTTAATTCGTCACAAATAAATACTTTTTAAGATAGAAGCATTTTTGTCTTGCACTATTTCCTAATGTTTGTCCCAGTTCTGTATATCAATCTGCTGTGCTTTTGCCTGCTCTGCTTATTCTTGACCTGAGCAGCTGCCTCTATCAATCACAGTCCCAAACTGGCGGCACTACTTTCTGATTGCGAAAATGATATAGATCTAGATGAGAGGGGGATCATTTGTCATAATTAATCCCATTTAATTGTTAGATTCTTTAGTAATTGAATACTTAATCGCAACGACTTTCACAATAAAAAATGCATTAGTCTAGGCATAAGAAATACTTAGAGACTAGGAATAGTTATCTATGGGAATTGGGACGATATCTGCCAACATACTGTTCTATTTTCATAAAAACAATATGGTAACACATAACAAAGTCTATATAATCAGAAAAAGGAGTCACAATAAAAATGATGCAAAGCCGATTTTTTTTTTTTTTTTAGATATTTTCATCGCAACAGATTAACTTATTTTCCAGGTCATGCTGGCCTACTCTCCAACAGCACCTGTCTGGTAGCATGAACTTGTGATTTCATGCATGCTTGGCGATCGCAGCACAAAAGCTAAAATGCAAGCTTGTATCAGCAATGATTTAGAACACTACATAGAAAAATATCTTACACGTGTGTGTGAAGGAGGACGCCCTAAGTCATATTTCCTCTTCTTTGAGAGAGGGCTCATGCGCCCACCAGTGGGCCTGCGCTTGTGACGCCGATCTCTTGAGATACCTGTTAAAATAAACAAAAATTTCTAAGAACTTTTTGGACCAATACCCAACAGCTACAAAAATTGCAACTGATCCTGACTGCAGGACCATTGATCCTCATTTTGACATCTCACTTTGACCCTAACACAGGAAGACTTTAAAATGAAATTTGTTATGCACTAGTAAAGGCTTTTTTCAAGATTAACTCAGGTCTTAAAGTTGCTTTTTTTTTTTTCCTGCTTTTGATCATGTAATATAGGCTTATATGACAACAATCTCTACCATGAAAATGTCCAACTCAGTACTTTGTGTCCTTGACCATAAAATTATAAGCTGCTGCTTGAAGGGAACACATTATTCCTCTTAACTTCATTCCTTAGGTTTGGACAAGAACTTCAATTGGCCTTTCTTTGCTCAAAAAGTGTTAGATAGATTTTTATCATTGTGTGATGTAGAGGTATTTTTTAAACCAATGAAGTGCTTAGAGTTGAAGCAACTTGAAAATACCAATAAGATGTAGATATTACTAGATCTAGAGTGCCCGCACTAGCTCTCGCCCATTAAGGATAAGGAAGGACAAGTCACTCTTGGAACTTAGCCTCTTGTTATTTGCCCAACAATCTTTTGATACCATGTTGAGAGTTATCTTTCCTTGATCGAAATGTGGTGTAACTAAACCAATAAGTTTATTCACTGCTGCACACAACTAGCTTCCGCGCAGTCACCTCATGTGTACCCGCTCTCGCCCATTAAGATGGGGTGAGCCTAAAGTCGCGCAAAGTGTGCTCCAGCAAGCACACAGTCTCAGAAAACACCTTGAATGGTCTATTTTTATACTGCATAATTTGTAAGCACATTAATTTCTGCCTCTTGTAGCTTAATTTTCACCAGAAATGACTATAGTTTACAAAGAATGCCTAATCTCACACGTTTACATTGACAACAATAACAGCCACACACTGTTTGAATTTATAAGCTTGAGTAACACAATCAAGTTGTCAAAGATTTATCATTTTTATTACATTGTATATATAAAACAGAGGTAAGTTGGTCATATGGTTAACACATAATTATGATAGAATAAATTTTAGTCTTTAGGCCTACACACTAGAGGTGAGTAATTACATGTGTACATTTCTTTGTATTTCTCAGGTGAGTGAAAAAAAAATGCATGGAATAATTAATTTTTACAGAGGCCACAATAATGTCATTTTTTAAAATCTTATTCATGCTCTTCTCTCATAAACTTTCATCCTCCAGTACTATGGTACCATTTCAAACATTTCTCACATCCAAACCAATCAATAAGATCATCTTGCTCACCAGCACACACACAATGCACACATTGTCATCAATTTTAGCAATGTCTATGTCAAGGTCCTCAACACATTTGGAAGATGTCAAATAGCATTGTCACTAGTGTTGTCCTTGTCAACATGCTTTTTTGCTTTTATCTTTGTTATTCTTTTTTCTTCAATGCCTTTTCTTTTTTTTTTTCTATCTCGTCTTCTTTCCGTATTGTTCCTTTTTTTTTTTTTTGTTCGTTTTTTCTTCTTTTCCTCTGTACTTTCCTTATTCTCTTCTCTTTTTGTGGGCATGGCATTGACGAAGTTCCGAGAAGAAACTGCAGAAGTAGTCACATTTATACATGCAGTACATGTAGAGGATATATGATGGTACTTGTAAGAGGGTGAAAAATATGTTGTGTGTGTGTGTGTGTGTGTCTCTCTCTCTCTCTCTCTCTCTCTCTCTCTCTCTCTCTCTCTCTCTCTCTATATATATATATATATATATATATATATATATATATATATATATATATATATATATATATATATATATAATTATACATGTCTCCCTCTCTTTTTGGAAACCAAAGTAATAATTAATTCACCATTTGTAACTCATAAAATATCATCTTATGATGCTATACCCATCAGACTATGTGCGGGTTTGATGCTGCGCGAGAACTGACACACCACTAGAAAATCTTACACCCCTCCTCGCTCAGCCACATTGGACCACTTAACATGCACACACGGGGTATCCCTGTCCGTATCTTAAAATAGAGGAGTTTCCCGAACTATTTTGAGTGTTCAATCTATATTTGGCTCAATACCCATAATTCTATAGCCTTAGGATCACCCACAAGTTTCGTTAGCAAAAATTAAAAATGGCGGACGCCAAGCACTTACCTCTCGATTCAAATAGAAAATCCGTACTGAAAACAAAACACAACAGTGAGGGATCCTTCCAACGGTCGTAAAACAAAGATAAGAGATTACTACACACGTGTGTAGCATCTAGGAAGAACAAAGGAGCCTCGATTCGTGGCAGGTGCCGGAAAACCACGCGGATGCCCGAGAAGTAGGTGTGGGCGAGAGTGGGTACAGGCACTCTAGATGCAATACAGGATAAGTAAGGCTTTAAAACATTTTCCTTCAAATCTCATATTTCGACTAATTGAAGGCTGAAGGATAACAGGATAGATCTAAATCAAATGTCAAGAATGAAATCATATTTCTCCCTATACTATATTTTCAAGTCAAATAGAGAAAAAAACATTTGCACATGAAGAAATGCAACATGATCTAGGCTGGAATCTAGATCTAGACGTTTAGATGTTTCCTGATAACTCCTTGGCAAGATGAAAAAAAAAAGTTATCACGATAAATATAGCTCTAGATCAATATTTTAGCCTCATGATTTTTTGTATGCCAAGAACTCAACTATGAACTAGGTTTCAATTGCTCATGGTTTTGATTGAGTAGGCCATGTCAAAATCTCGTCGTCTGATTCAAATTTGCATGGCTACTTTAACCGGTATAACCTTTAACGAAATTATTTAGCGAACTTTGGGTGTTTTAACTCATTTAAATTTCTTCTACAGCCTGCAAGCAACGTATACCTAGATCTAGATGCCAATTAGAACTAGAATCTCAGTATTAGCGCGACATTTCTGGAAGATTAAGGTGCTAGTAAATAAATGATGTAGGCTATAGTCTAAGATAATGGACCAAGTTGATTATCTATATGAACGAGTAGTGTCTTGATCTTACATTATAAACTGGATTAAGAACAAGATCCTAATCTATTTCTGGTTTTATATCCAAACTCCAAATTCGAAAGGATCTGTAAGACACACATTTTTAATTGCATTTATTATTTTAAGGCTATGGTATTTTAGGGTTTTACGTGTTGTATTGACGTCAAATATAATAGCCTCTGATTTAGTTCAGGGTAAATACTGCTAACATGAGCTATGTAGCATAAATTCTTATCACCTCATCTCTTTTTCCGTAAAATAAAACGATTGTGTCGTTAGATCAAGGACGATTTCAAACGACAAATAGCAGTTTCTAAACTTACCCATGATGGCGACCGTATCAAAAAGGAACTTGACAGGGGGTTTGGCTCAGGGAAACGGAAACTATAGGAGATATTCCGTTTAGCAATATTTCTTTTGAGACAAAAGAGTACTGATACGTATTTTTCTGTGAGCTAAGAACAACACTCAAGTCACTCTCTCCTTCCACATAACTATAGATTATGCTTTCGAACTTTTTCCCCTATAGACAAACTGTAAGCCCAAAACTTCATGGCATACAGGACGAGTTTCAAGACAATTTGCCCATACAATATTGAATGATATATTTTCGACAATTCTAAGGTCTTGCAGAAGACTTACGTACCGCTGATCATGGGTCATTGCGTAAGTAGTACGTGTTCTCCTTATGCTGTGTGCAAATCACAAGTCAGGAATATACGTAGTCTTCCCAGTCATCACTAAAACTGTCTCGGATCATGTGAGACTTACACCGCGTTCACACCGAAATTTCGCTCGTACGGGCAATCTCGTCCGAGCGATAGAGTGCACCAAAAATTTATATTTTCTTTTTAAGCGTTCACACTACACTCCCGATAACGGACGAGTAACTTTTTCTGGGCAGGACGTTTTTTCAGCTTTAGCGCAGCACTAAAATTTTACTGAGTCTGGTACGATTGTGAGGTCAACAACCAGCACAAATACCTGAGACAGACTGGTGTCAGTCGCACAAGTTGACTTCGGCGACATTCAAGAGACAATAGATTTGATTTTATTTCATTACATTATTCAAGATGGATACAGCAGGTCTGAAGTGTTTATCACTGCCGTATACAAGAGGTCTGCACAGTACAATAAAAGTAACAAATTGTATTCCAATAGAGTGTATGCCGCCCATATGAGGCGATATCAATTCATGTAGACGTCTGAATGTTTCTGGCTTCATCCTTATCTATGATAAACATTTATCAACATTTAGTAAAATTTGAGGAGTTAAATGGTGATACTCTCCAAACATTTTTTGTTGTCTACAAATGGGATTAACCCAATATCTTCGTCTTGCTCTTTTTTGTGTTCTCCGTCTCAACCACAATAACAGAAGCAGCTTCAGCTTGGTATCCATCTTGGATTTGTCATTCTACACGGACGAGCGATAAAACTTGGTGTCAACGCACTAGCCCGGACGAGTTTCCTTGTCCGATATTCCTCGTCCGATATCACTTGAATAAGCGATGTTTCGGTGTTAACGCGGTGTTAGTGTGAGCATACAGTTGATATAAACGCTGCTGCGCCCTGACAGCGGGCTAGATTAGAACTCAATAGTATTAGCGCTTCGCTAGCAGTCATCATGTAATCCTTGCATAACGGTTACGTTCTCGGTGGGAGGGCTAGTTTTTCTTTACCGAAAAGCGATTATGCTACGTACCACTAAGCAGGAGGAGTTTGTGCAAATGATGTAGGTTAGTCTAAAAATTTATTTAGCGCCCTAGTCTATCTAAGAGCCAGTTAGCCTCATCTACGAAACCTCAGAAATGCTGACAGTCTGGAAGACGCTAAGGTTTGGTAATAGCGACGTTTCGCAGACGAGTTACGTACCTTTGATCATGAGTTAAAACGTAGCGAACACGTTGTTCCCTAGTGCCGTGTGCAAATTGGCTTATATTGTTTACATCGGATGCCGCAAGCGAGAGTTAGTTTTGGTCAGCAGTCACTGTGACCTAGTTCAGTAGTTGGGTGAATGAATAAGACTGTGCTCTCCGCAAACTACATAAATCAGTGAAATCTTCTGCTGCTGGTAAAACTGTCACAGATCACGAACATGCAGTAGATACTTACTCTACACAGCGTGCCGGCACCAGGCTGGTACTCAGTAGCATTAGAGCATCGCTGGCAGTCATCGCTGTATCCCTTGCATAACGGCTACGTTCTCGGCGTGAGGGCTCGCATGTTTGCGAAAAGCGATTATGTTACGTGCCGCTGGGTGGGAGGAGTAAATGCAAATGATGTCGGTCAGTCTAAAAATATAACACCGTAGTCTAGCTAAGGACCCGTTAGCCTTTCCTGCGAAACCTCAGGAATTAATCAGAAGAACCTAAACAAAGGATTTTCTAAATCTCTTAATAAAAGCAGTCATGATGTTAGTCATGAAAGTTAACAAGAATACGGTATTTCAATCCTTTGTACAAGTTGCTGTTGTTGTTGTTGTTGTTGTTGTTGTTGTTGTTGTTGTTGTTGTTGTTGTTTTTCCCTAAAGAATGTATGTTATTCCTGTCTGATAGGCTTAAGTAAATGACTCCATTTTTCGGATACCGTTGCGGGTAGTCAACGATTGCTCTTCTAGATGACATGTGACATAAACCAGGTTCGTTTTATCTTTTAAAATTTTTTCATTGTTTTTAAATTGACTTTGTTATCGATTAGAGCGGAAGTTTAAAAAAAACAAAACAAACATTTCTATTGCCATTGATTGCTTTTTTGGTCTTACATCACGCAGTTTTGTGTTCGTGTAGATCTGTTGTGACATCAGCATGATGTGTAACTTAAGAGTATAGACGCACTAAGAAAGAATGGCAAAAGGCAATATACCTCATTTAATCTATTCTATGTAAATGTAGCCGAGAGTAAAGTCACCTTCTTCTTCCAAGGGTTGCGGCGTTTGACATAATATTATCTCGGAATCGGATTTTTACCATACGCGCTGGGGGAAGATCTCGTTCAGGCAAAGCCAGAATTTCTAACTCACGGTTGCTCTCGCAACTCGCATTTGATCCTGATTCAACTAACTGGAAACTTAACAAGCTACAAATAGAGAGTTGCGACACACGACGGAAGAAAACTAGAAAGCACTGGTAATTTTAATGATTTGAAATACCCTTGCTTTCAAACAATCTAGAATACTAAAAAGTAATGGTTAAAAAATTAATCAGGAGAAAGGCTAGAGGAGTGCAAACAATCACTCATACCTTAAGGAAAGAAGGGGGTGTGGATTTTCATTGAGGCGATCGTGCTAGAAAATACACTGTACTCAGATCTGGACCCAAATTAAGATGGCCAACGATAAAGAGAGTATTCCCGCATCTTCCCCTTATAAATTCTTAAAAATGCAAGCTACTCGACAAAGATGGGTGAGCAAAAAATATTTAAAACAGAGTCCAACTGGGAGGTTGAAAAAGGCACTGAAATTAAAATAAATGGAGTTAGAGGCCGGAGTTAAGCTAGGGATAAAACAAAGATTATAATCAAATATTTAAATAACATATCTTGAGACATGAAACCTTACAATTACCATTTTAAACTATAGGTGGAGAGAAGTCAGGCGATGAACTTTATAGGCATGTGTTAAGAAAATTGACCCAAAGAAGCGAACATGTATACTTTTTTTTATCCCAATATCAATGTCATTATAAGTTTCGAGACAAATGTCAGACTTATCAGGACAGCGTTTGCTTACAAGATCAATTGTTTCTCACCAAGCTAAGCATTGAGCTGATATTTTTGGGTTCCTGTTGTTCGACATGTAGAGAAACCCTCGATGGCAGAGGTTACTTGGAATTTTTCCTTGAGGAGCACATTATTTTGTCAAACGGCATGGTTTGGTTTTGCAGAGTAAAGTTGTTTATAATCTGGCTTATCGTTCCACAAACCTACGCACCGCGCATAGCAAATTACTTATTTCACAGACGGAGCGACTGAATAAAAAACAGTAATTGCCAAAGAAATATATTTATTACAACTTGAGTTGTAGTTAAAGTAGGGTCCACAACCAATGAAACACGAGTGCAGTGCGCTTAACACTGTGCCATGACGCACCTTTTGTTCATTCATGTACTAGTCCTACCTGAAGTTATTTCAGCACCGTTGATATCACAACACTGTGATACATCAATTCAAAATAAATTGAGCCCTTTTCTTTTGACAAAGCAACTGGAACGAGCATTCATAACACTGTTTAAAGCCTAAAACGAAAAAAAAAAATTCAAATATGCGCATGTGCGGCCGACAATTTTCAACCCACTACCACCAGATCACTAGAACTGTTATTGCGACCCTTCCCGCCCTTTTAACTATTTTGCTTCGTTCTCAAATAGAGCTCGAGATAGGGTAACAAGCAAAGACGTCCAATGGCATTTAAAAAAAAAACACACAAAAATTAAATGACCTCCTTGATGAAAAGTCCAGGAGAGATATGCAATGACTGGCAAAAGTTCTTTCTTTTTCTCGAGACTTCAGACATAAAGCGCCTACCTCATTTTATTCATCAACGTTAAAATAAAGCAAGCTTTAAGCGAAAACGAGGGAGACAAATAATGCGTGAGTGTGATCTCAGTGCTGGTTTACAGGTATCCAAGAGGAAAGGGCCGGGTTTTATCGCCTCTTCGCTGCTTCACCCTTTACACCAACTTGTACGTTACATAAAGCCAAAATTATAGCAATATTGTTCCAAGCAGATACCGGTAATGCTATTAATTAGTCTTGGAACATTTTTTTCCCGACGGAGCGACATTGAAATTTTATTTTATTTATTTTATTGCTTCTTTCACAGATTCTTCACTTTAAAAATGGCTGCTTGTGATTATTATATTCACTAGCTTTTTTATGTATATATAAATGATTTATTTTCTTAAAGATAATATTTTGAAATGTTGGTTCGATTTCATATTAGATTTCGTAAAATTTTAAGTAATATCACAATCTTAAAAATATACTACAAACAACTTTTTGTTCCATGAACAGATATGAGTTTAACGTGCACATTTTCATATAGGCCTATATGATTTAATAAATTTCAAACACTCAAATTTTAATCGATTTCTTTCTTTTATCTTTTTTTTTCCCTTTTCCCTTAGTGACGGCAAGTAAGTATGTAGAAAGCTCGTATCATTCATCTAATCTATGGCTGACATCATCATCATCATCATCATCAGTATTATTATTATTATTATTATTATTATTATTATTATTATTATTATTATTATTATTATTATTATTATTATTATTATTATTATTATTATTATTATTTTTATTATTATTATTGAATAAACTATAAAATCTAGATCGGAACTCTTGGAACACTTCATACAGCTTAAATTTCACGATCAATTAAAATGCAGGGGTGACCGAAGATGTTTGAGAAATATAAATATATATAAAGAAGTCACCAACTTGAACTCAAGGGCAACGAACTAAATAGCAATTGACATAGAAAACGTTTCGCTTTAAAATAGCTTCGTCAGTAATGATTCAAAAACATAGTGAATATCACGTTACGTTTTAGTCGTGCGTTCCGCTCAACAATCACTAATCCAAGCAGAACTAAAACACATTTTATGATTTCCTTTCTTACCATAAATTTCACACCACTGTACGCTCACACACACACACATACACACTCTCTCTCTCTCTCTCTCTCTCTCTCTCTCTCTCTCTCTCTCTCTCTCTCTCTCTCTCTCTCTCTCTTCTCTCTCTAGCTCTCGAAATTCAAGGAAATAACTATTTTGAAATGTCTCTTCTATTCCTCTTCAGTCTTTCACGCATGCTGCCTTAATTATCTATCTATCTATCTATTTATTATTATTATTATTATTATTATTATTATTATTATTATTATTATTATTATTATTATTATTATTTTTTTTTTTTTTTTTTTTTAATTAATTTATTTTTGTTTTTTGTTGTTGTATTATGCATGTTTTTGGCCTGTTCAACATGACGCTTACGAGGCCAAGGGCGAAGCAGTAAGCCGTTTTTTAATAGGGAAGATTTTAGAAATGTTAATATAGTTGTTATGAAAAAAAAAACCAACAACAACAAACAAACGAATCAATTGTTGCATAAAAAATTATTGTTTCTAGAAAGCAAAAATAAATTTAGTAATTAGGGGAATTTTTGATCCGTTAATTGATACTAAATTCATGAAGGTGATCAAGTGAATCAATTCTCTACATTTATCTGGCATTCTAAAATAAACCAAAAAAAATGGAAGCGCCCATGGGCAAATCAGGGATGAAGTCTGTTATTTACATCTTTGATCGTCGCACTTCAGAAGCTCCTGAGATTGAACTTGAAATAAACGTCAAATCATCATATCAAGAATTTCGAAAGAAATTGAAAAAGGTAATGGAATTTAAAACTAACAAAGTGCGTAAGTCAGTTCTAGAGTAAAATCAGTAGATCTTGATTCTAGCTCTAGACTTCTAGTTACTAATGCTAGAATCTAGATTCTAGATATCTAAGATCTTTAGACCGGCAATGAAGGTGTATATGGCCATCAGTTATTTGGCTTTTTTTTCCAACCAAGTAATTTATTTCCCCCCGTTTTATTAGGATTCCAGATCAAATTTGCTTTCTCTTTATTTTTGTTAGGCTACACTTTCGTCAAAAAAACAAAAAACAAAAAACACTTCTGACTAGTCTCTCCACCGTAGCCATCGACCAGCTTTTCATGATTTAGATCTAGATCTAGATCTAAAATTTGAAGTACAATATTTTTACTGATAAAGTCAAGACTGTTCATTGATTTCATGTATTAGAGGCAAAATTGAAAACTGACTCGGAACAAAAAGATTAATTTCTACTCACTTAGTTAAAATGCCAACTGACAAATCATGATTATTATCTAGCAGTTGTAAAGCATGTATCAACGTAATTTACAATCAGTATTAATAAGGAAGCAGTGACAATGATGCATAGCAATATTTGCGCAGCTACGCAAATAATACCCAGTCTTATCTGAGCTTGAGCAGCTGCACTAATAATAGTGCCCAGTGTTAATGTAGCAGCAGCGCGCCAATAAGGCCTGGCGAGCGTTATCTGAGTTGTTGCGCCAATAGTGCCCATTGTTAAACAAGCAGCTGTTTGACTTATCATCACCTATACGTCATTCATATTGTCTGTACTGAAATAGCAATTCTAATTATATTCCTGGATAATGTGATATATAGTTAACCCATAATAATTCTATATATGTTGAAACAATGAAAGGAAAGGAATGCAGGGTACCAATAAATAAGTAAGGAATGAGGTAGGAAAATAGTGAGGAATGGATGTAGGTGGAAGAGAGAGAGAGAGAGAGATGGAGGGATAAATTTGTTAGCAAGATATACAGTAAAACAGGATAAGATCGAACACGGATCCCACGAAATCAGGAATTCTTCGATCAATCAGCCCTAAATTAGAGAAAGAAAACATTCGTCTCTTAAGAAATTTGACAGACGGTGACTTTCATTACATTTGCAGATCTTTTATTTGGATCAAGTGTAGATTAGTCAGATGCATCCTATGCCAGTTGCTGCTTGCGCCTGTGCTAGGTCTGCCTGCCACTAAGACTTAAAAGAGGCAGATTAAAAGTAATAAAACCAAGATATGCTTGTTTCACGTGTACAAGACATTGGTAATGAGCCCACCCGTTGCTTCATCAATATGAAAAAAAAAAGCTGGCGGGTACAATCTCTTTATTGACGATTAGGACGCCAGATGGCTCAAAGGTAAAATATTAGACTGACAATAGTGACAATCCGTGCTCCAGTGTATATATATATATATATATATATATATATATATATATATATATATATATAGAGAGAGAGAGAGAGAGAGAGAGAGAGAGAGAGAGAGAGAGAGAGAGAGAGAGAGAGAGAGAGAGAGAGAGAGAGAGAGAGAGAGAGAGAGAGAGAGAGAGAGAGAGAGAGAGAGAGAGAGAGAGAGAGGCTAGAATGCGCACTTGTGTGGGTGTCAATATTTTAAAAGGAACTCAATTGATAATTACAGAGAAAACATGAAGGAGGCAAGATTACATCAGGTTGATTTTTGTGAAACTGTTCTTTTTGCACAATAAAATGAATTCTCCACATAGATTGTTGTTAATATGCTTGAAAGTATGTGCCTTTGAAATGGGTAGATACTGAGGTTAATCAATTTGAGATGTTTTTTATTTCAGTGCATCTTTAGAGGATATTTGTGACAAAAGCCACAACTGGAGGCCAATGATCATTATAAACTTATATTTCTAATTGTTTTCCTCTTTATAACATGAGAGGCTATTGGTGTCATTTGCCAATTGAAAAATAAATGAACTTCTGCAAATTTCATTACTCTCACAAACAAAGGATTTGAAATCCTAAGTGAAACCAAAACTTTTTAAACTCACTCTGCATGAATATGGAGTATACTCGGCTGCCCTATTACTTCCGTTTTGTACAAAAACCGAGAATAATAATTTTTTATTTATAAATCAGTCAAACCTTTGAATATAAAAATAATTGGCCTTGAATCATTTCAATAGAATGTGAAACATGCGCAAGCAACATCTCTTAACTTTGTTTTTTTCACAAATGTGTTGTTTTGTTTTTTCTAGGTGCTTGATATCAAGGATGATAACTTTGTCATATCTACAACAAGTAGAGAGAAGCTTGATGGAGAGGAATCTTGGGGTATGATTAAATTGTTCCTATTATCAAACTTCATTATTGTGGTCTCAGCCTTAGACCTTGTCCCTTTGATACAAGAAAAACAGATTTTTAGACAGATTGGGTTTTGAGATGAACTTTTAATTTTATATAGATATAAGACTTCTCAATGTTCTTAAGACTTAAGTGCCCGTTTTTACTCATCCTTAGCAGTAGCAAATGAAGAGCATCTTAGTGACTGACATGGGTGAAAGGAGAAAGAAAAAACGAATTCTTTGATTGGTTAATACAGGCTTCCCTCCTCCCTCTTTCCCTCCCCCCCCCACACACACACACAGCTTAACTACATCCCACTTAGAATACCTTTAATATGGATAGAGTAACTTAACTCAACTTGTTTGTCATTAAAAACAGCTTCTTAGACAGAAATTTAAAGTCAAAAGTGTGTTCTTAAAAATGTAAAAATAAAGAGAAAAAAATAGTGTTTTACAGCAAAATCTGGTTGTCAGATTTTACGTGGAGTTCACTGTAGCAACATTGCAGTTTACAATTGTGTATAAAAACTTTTTTTTTTTTATCAAACTGATAGTACCATAAGTATTGATTGAGATATAACTTTAGGAAGAATTAAACAACAAAATTGAATGCAGCGACAAAATAAACTCTTTTCTCTAAATGTTTAGATAATTTTTTCTTCCTTCAAAAGATTTTTGCTATTGTAGATCTTGTAACATCTGTAACACAATAGTCAGTGCAAGTGACCCAATTATACTTGCTAGGCTGCATATGAAAGGTGTGCTTTTTCAATGGTCTCCCATTCATTCAGTTCCATATCTCCAAGAAAAGATCTCAGGATCTGTGAGTTTATATATTTATTTTATTAATAATTAATCTACCTCACGACCTGAACATGCCATGATGTCCACATAATTGTCATTGATCGTCTTCTAAGAAAGAACATCACAACACACCTCATTGTGGAGACATGTTCAGACTTGACATTTTCAGATTACTGTGGATACTAAAAAGCAACATTCTATCCCAGCCAACAGCCAGATATGAAAGTTTCTTTTTAAATGCCTGTTTCATATTTGGTGTCTTGAGTATATGCCATTTTCTCTCATTGATCCTGTAAAATTCTTTTTTCTTCTTCTATTCAACAACCAATATTTGTATTATTTATTTACCTTTTGTTTTTTTCTTTTCCTTTCTTGCCTTAAGCAAAAATTTTTTTTCAGTCATAGGTTGAGCATTAGAAAAACAGAAGTAATTAGTTATGAATGAATTTTCTTAGCTGGTAGAATTTACTATACATATAGCAAAAAGATTAAAACTTTTGCAGACTATCTATAGACTATCTCTTTTTTCTTTGAATTTTTTATAATTGCAAGGTTTTTCAATTTCGTATACTTCTTTCCTGTAGGATATGTGGAGAAGGGAGACACCTTTTACATTCTCAATAACATTGATCAAGATTTGTGTGCTCCTGCCCAAGAGAGAGTGGATTACCTTCCTCACTATGATACTATTGTCAAGGGTGGAATGTATGAGTATTATGCATCAGAGGGACAAAATCCTCTTCGTAAGTAATCAGAAGTTTTCAACCTTCACTACAAGGTCAATAGCTGTGTTTCGCAGATTGAGTTACGTACCCTAAGTATGAGTCATAACGTAATAAATACGTGGTTTCCCTAGTGAAGTGTGCAAATCGGCGTGTGTTGTTTACATTGGAAGCCGCAAGCGAGCGTTAGGCCTGATCAGTCTGGTCAGCTGTTTAGACCAGTGAAATCTGCTGCTGCTGGTAAAACTGTCTCGGATTGTGTGATTGTTATGTAATGTAACTGTGTGAGCATGCAGTGGAAACACTCTCCATAGTGCGCTTGCACCAGATCCAGCATTGCTGGCAGTCATCATGTAACCCTTATATTTCAGTTTCGTTCTCGGTGGGAGGGCTAGCATTTTTGCGAAAAGCAACTATGCTACATACCGCTGGGTGGGAGGAGTTTATGCAAAGGATGTTGGTCAGTCTAAAAATATAAAGTTGTAGTCTAGCTTAAGGCCAGTAAGCCTTTCCTGCAAAACCTTAGAAGTGTTTTTTCACACAATTCATATCTCCTGCATCAAAAATGGAATGTAAATAATAAAATTATTACACAAATCAAAAGTTTATATTATTTAGTCCATGACAATGGTTATTACAATAAATGGTAACAGTCAAGTCAAGTCATATAGTGGTTCAAGGACTAAAGATCTTGGTCATGAGGAAGGGTTAATATTTTTGTTGCTTTCCAAAGATTATGATCCAGTGAATTCCTTCTGTTAATATTTTTGACATTTTCAAAGGGTGAAAGGTTTCTACTTTCTTTTTATTGTGGTTTGTTCCCTGTTTTTCATTTGCGGTTTTGGGTTCATTTTTGTTGATTTCCCTTCCATATAATTGAATATTAACCTTTCTTTAGGGCATCTCCCACATGCAGGCTGCCAAATTTTATAATATCATTAGAGGAACCAATTTAGTAACACGTCAATCACAGTTTCTTATTAGTATGAAGCTGATTAGCAAAGGGAGGGGTTTACTGAGAAGTAAGCAAAGGCATTAGTTCGAGTGTGGTGTCTGCCATGTGCCCAGTCCAGAGGCTAATTAGCTATGACAGCAGCACAGTTTTCTTCCCTGCTTGGGGGACACCATGAAAGCAGGAGCGGGTTCAGCGTATGATTTTTCATTTCCATCTGTGTTCAAATCTTCCTTTTTACAGGTTCCCTTCCATACTTTATTTTCTTCTGGTTTTATAAGATAGTACAGCTCAGCTGTAAATTGAGTTCTTTCTAGCTATTTTTTCAGCATTCTTGCTTTCCTGCATCAGTTCACATATTCCAATAATTACATATATCCCTGCTGTTTAAGAGCAAAGAAAGAATTTAAGATCTTAGTACAAAAGAGTAAATTATGCTTTCCTTAATAAGTTCCACTGTTAATTAGTAGCCAGCTGTTATAGATATAGTTTTTGACAATGAAAAGATGACATTTACATCATGGAATATTGATCTTCTTCAACTCCTAAACCAATATTAAAAAAAAAGATGCGAGAAATCAGAATTTATATCACTGAAGAGAATTAATGTTCAGCCATTTTTTTGTTTGTTTCAGCTTATGCTTTTGCAGAACTGATTGACAATGCCCTGGCAGCTACCGCTTTGAATTGTGGACCACGAAAGATTGAACTTAGACTGGTACTTCTGTTTACCCATAATTTTGGTTTTTATTTGTTCATTCTAAAATTTAACAATTATTCGTGGATAAGAGGGAAATTAGATACCACCCATACCTAATTTCTAAATTGTTTTTTCATCCGAATTGGGTGCAGAGAAGTTTTTATTTTTAAAATTTGAGGGGAAAAAAATTTCTGCAATATTTATAAGCTTGTTGTAAATTTTAAAAGGTGTCTTTTCAAAACAATATTATATTGATTTTGGCTTAAAACAATTCCTAAGAGTCCTCTTATTTTTCACTTTTTTTGTTAATATAATTTAGCTATTTCACAATAAACAGTAGGAAATGCCCAGTTATGTGCTTTTTCAAAGGAATAAAAAAGGAAATGCATCTGTGATCACCAAATTAATTAATTTTAGGTTGGTTTTGATAGATTTAGTTAATCTTTGAACTGTTTTGATTTTATTTGGAACTAGGAACATACCTCACGGTGACTAACTACCCAACATTTTGTTCAGTGGGCGAAAAACCATTAGGACGACCAGGGTCAAGTTACTGTCACGGGTTATAAAATTTTACCTGTGCAAGCCTGGAGCGCCAGTCAATTTTCTGATTGATATTTTACATTTTCTTATAACTATAAGACCAATGGAACTTAATTTTAATGATATCCAATTATTTATATAACTTTAGGAATATGCAGATAAAATATAGCTGTTTTATTTGACATATTTTTGTTTGAAATACGCACAATTGTCACTTACTTACAAAAAAACGAGCCACTTTTTCAAATGGACTGTGAAAAAGCAAGAGTGGTTAAAATTTAAATAACTTTTATTTGCAATCAACATTTTTCTTCAAAGTAATATGCAAAAATGAAATAAAAATTGAGCTTACAGTGGTATAAAAATCATCTTGAAATGTAGAATCAAATGGTCAGTAGGGGATGTTAATTAGATGGTCTCTGCTTGAGGGGCGCTGCCGGTTGGCAGATAACAGGCTGATCATCTGGGCTAGGGTGTTTATCTTTAGCTTGTTGGTGCATTGATGATAAGGTTTGTTTTATGACATAATAATAAAGTCACAGACTGTTAAAAGTAGTCGTGTTGAATAATAAAGAAGTTAATAATGCTAAAAAGAGGGAGTTCTCTTGCCACAATGTACACATTATATACACAAGAATCAATTCAAATGTCTGTCAACATTAATGTTAGCACTTGTGAGATTTGGGTTGTGTTACAATCTTATTCTTAGTGAGCTTTGGGTGGTCTGCAAAATTGATATCTCCATAGTGAAAGCTGTCTTTGTTCTCTCACATCTCATATCTTTTGCCGTGTGCTCTATTTTGACTATCATAGAATGTAACATTTTCCCTCCCTGTTCCTCATTAAATCCCATACCAAATCTATGGGCCCTCATCCAGCTCACACAATGCTTCTCTAAAATATGATGCTTAGGGGTTATTTTGTTTGGAAATGCATTTCTGTAGTGCTTCATTTATAATCCAATAACTTCATCTGCCTTATCTATGTCTGTTGAGAAACTGGTTGCGAGTGCGAGACTGCTACATGTACATCCCTGAAGCTGTAGTTGATCTTGTTATACTTTAATTCTAACTGAATTACTTTGGTGATGAGAGATTCTTGTTACGTGTTTGCTACCACTGTGTCTATTGCTGTCTTTGTTAGTTGTTTGCAGATTTTTTGGCTTAAGTATCGGTGGCAAAGATTTCCTATAAAGTTTCCGCCATGAAAAGCTAGTCTAACTTGATCCTTAGCAGCTCTAGCTAGGCTTTTTTCCTTTTCTTATTTGCACTAAATTCAAGCATCTTCTGCCGCACAGTCTGCACAAATTTTTCAATCTGTCAGTATGGTTCTTTTGCGAATATTCCAGTATGCCTGCTAAGCTACAAAAACAAATGAAGAGAGGTTTTAACTCATTCCCACATGAAGCAAAAAGGTAGAACAAAATAGTTTATATTTCTGAAAAAAAAAACCTATACATCACTTTATAGCTATATTTACTTCAAATGTGTAACATTTAGACCTTATGAAACTAACACATAAGAATAATGTACGACTGGTGAAAATTTTCTATAACAACCCATGATATGGAGAGCCTCAGTTCAAAGCTGCACATCTCTTTTATTTTTTTACATTTTAGCATTTTAGGATATTGTTTTTGATGTTAAAATCTTCAAAGAAAAACGAATTGAAAGCAATAAAAAAATAAAAATCGCTGGTTGCAAAATTTAATTATTATTAATTAAAATATGCACTCACTTTTTTTTTGACTTTATGAAACAAACTGTACACAATCGTTAACTCTCACTTCTTAACAGATTTGAAAGAAACAAACACTAAATGAGAGTAGAAAAATTAAAGATCAAGGCTGTAGTAAACATTTAAGCATCCGCATTGTAGATCACGCATAAGGACTAGATGATATTGCTTCAAAAATCATCACTTTTAGTGGGACCAGTTATCTCCCCTTGCCTCATGCGCTGGAAGGGCCATAAAACAATTCTTATCAGAGGCACTCAGGGTGGTCACCGTATATTGGAGGTCAGCTAGTGCTAGCGGTCAATCTCGCACCTTTGCGCAGGTAAAGGCAGCAAAGAAGAAACACTTTTGCAGCGGTTTTGGTCGCCATGACCTCACCTATTTTTAGACCTTTCATTTGAGTTCTCTCAGCATAAAAATCAGTGTAGAAGAAAGGATGGGGAATACATCATATGTGAGAAAGGAGGAAAAAGGAGAGAAATGGAGAAAAAGTGGGTTACATAGAGATAGACAAAAATAAAGATGAGTGTGGGAGTGTTTAAAATATTTTTTTTTATTTTCAAGTATGTTGATGAAGCCTCTATCAACAAAAACTGCATTGTGGTCATGGATAATGGCAAAGGAATGACATCAAGGCAGCTAAACAATTGGGCTATCTATAGACTGTCAAAGTTTACTAGAAGGCAGCGCCGTGGTTTTGAAGCTAAGGGGTAAGTCAAACTTGCAATACACAAACACTTAACAAATTTTAGTTACAAAAGGAGGAAATGGATTTACCTAAGATATTATGTAAAAAAAAATATGTATAGGAGTCACATTAGGCCCTTTCTGCTAGCACAAACAATTGCATTAAATGTTTGAAAAGATATTCCTATGACACTTTGATTTTTTGCAGGTATTTTTTTTTTCAATTCTGCTTCAGCTCAAGTTTTTTCTCTTTCAAAAATATAATTTAAAACTTTTTGACAAAGAAGCTTAACTGATAGAGCACTATCTCTATTGATTAAAAAAAAAAATTATTCCTTCTATACAAAATGTTATATGTTAGGCAAATTTTGAAACAAACCTGCATCATTGAAATTTCCAGTGAGTTTAATTTAGAGCATAACAGTCATAATCCTTTCATATAGTTCAAACAATAGGATAATTTTTCTAAATCAGAAATCGATTAAAACCATATGTATTTCAGATATTAATTTTTAGTTTTAACACACACAGATCTAACTGAACACATTAAGTATAAAGGTTGATATGGGAACCCTTTTTTTATTTTTATTTTTTAAACTTAAATATGTTACTGGCATTGAGAGATCTTTGATGAAGACTATTAAGAAAAGGTAAATGAAATTTATGGGGTACATAAACAGAGAGAGAGGACTTTAATACCTAGGTATGACAGGAAAAATTGATGGTAAAAATGGCACAAGACAACAGCTGCTGAACTACATAAAAAGATTCAACAAGTGTCACACACAAGAGCATCAATAACGTCTTCATGCATGCTACAGATGACAAAGTGTAAAGGAGAGCCATGGTCACCGATGTCTGCTTCAGACAAGGCACTTGATGATCGTGGGACTTTTCCATGTATCCTCACAAGATGTTTAAAGATTTGTATTTTTATCCCCATTCTGTTCTCTCATTACTGTATTTTTTAATATACCAATTTAGTATATGTGTAGCAATGCCACAAAATGAGACGTTTTGCAGCAGAGAAATGTTTTGGTAAATATTTTCCTAATGAAAGCTTGAAATTTCAGCTTTTTATAAATTTCTGATTTCTAACATTTATATTGTTTCAAAAGTAAAAACACTTAAAAAAGCAAGGAATTCAAGCCTTCTTGAGGAAAATGGCATTTACTGGAGTAGTTGTCTCACTCAAAATGTCTCATTTTGTGGCGTTGCTACATATTGGTCTATTTTGAATACATACAGATTCAATACTTTGATTTGTTTAAAATGTCCAATGTTAAGAACGTTGGAACAGCACTAGTCTAGTTGTCTGTTCTTGTCTATCCAGACTAGGTCGGAAGATTTGAGCTAATATGTTGGTTTGCTAAAAAGAAGAATGAATTATATTTTTCTAAAAGCTATGATTGCACAATTGAGTCAAAATTTTATATTTGTCCTATTTATTTTGTTAACTTTTTAATACTTTTCCATTTTTTTTTTTATTTTTCAACATATTAAAAGACATGGAAGTTGTTTAATCAACATGTGCTTTAATTTAAAGAATATGGCTAACAGTTGTTTTTCTTTTTGGAGATAACCATAACTTATATTTGAAATGGTATAATAACTTGAACTTCTATTAGGTAATTAATTTAAATTATGGCAATATTTTCAATGATGAGCAAAGGATCTTGAATGATTGAAGTCTTGTACCATTTGGTGTCATAACACAGGTGAAAGATTTTTTATATGTTGAAAACTTGCCCCTTGCCCCAGGGATACAGTGTAGATAACTTTGGAAAAGCCTGAAAAGCCTCACTGTGTAACTGTTACACCTCCCTCATTTGAAACTCTTCTAAAAGAGAAAGATTAAGTTTTGATGAGTATGAGGCTGGATGGTAAAGGGATTGGCACATTGGCAATAGACATGGCCATTATGATTCTAGTCCCGGTTTACATCTTTTCATAACCGCTAAGAAAAACCTCTCATTTCCTTTTTCCAACTTTACCTTTATTTAAAATATGTCAAGAGTTAGAGACAGTGCATGAAATCACTAGATGCAAGTATCAATGTGTTTAAAGCTATTGTATATTGTATGAGTTTAATCTTTTGTTTTAAAGATTTGTGGAGCAAAAGTTTAGAGTTGTGAATGTACATTCTTTAGAAAAAAGACTATCTCTATGGTTTTCTTAAATTTTATTTTACACCGCTATGAAGAAGTGTTTTATGTCGCTTGAAAACATGAAAAAATTTTGCATTTATTTTTTTTTTCAGGAAATTTTATTTGATAAAGTGCATAAGCCCTTGGATTTTATAACTTTGAAAATATGAGTATCTTGGATAAAAGTATTTGTTCTAATAGTGAAAGAATTAATAAGTAGAATGATTCAAATTCAGGAAGAGAACAACACCTATAGTGACTCACAAATGTTTTGACTTTTTTTAACAGAGATATTGATGCAGCATCTTCCCATTCACCACTCAAAAATCCAAACGAGTCCATCGATTTGGCAGACACAGTGGTGCCACGGTTTATGAATAGTGATATCTCCTATTTTGGAGTTGGAGGGAAGCAAGCAGTCTTTTTTATTGGCAATTCCACAAGAGTAAGCCACTTAATTTTATCAATTAAATCAAATGAATTATAGCCATCTGAGAAAAAATTTTGTGATTAACATAGTGCATATATTCTTGCCTAGATAGTTAACATAATTATATTGAATCATGTTCATAATTTAAGAAGTATTTTATTTTGTATTGCAGATGATTAGCAAACCAAAGGATTCTAAAGATGTTCATGAACTAAGCATCTCTAAAGAGGAGTTTGAGCGTAAGGAAAGAATGCACCAGTCCATTTATACTGGTTACATTAGGAACAGACAGGTATGTGAATACAGCAGAGAAATCTCAGAAAATCACAACAAATTGAAGGCTTTACCAAATAATCAGCAGGGTCCTTTAATTGAAACATGAAATCTTGAATGAGTATTGTGCATAATCTGTTAACAAACCCTCTATTTGTCTTGATTTATTACTGGCAGATTGCGATATACAACACAAACTATTTTTAAAATCCATTTTGGCCTCTGCCATCAAGTTTCAATTATAATGATTCAATAGTCTCAATCTTTTGAGAGGAATCTCATGATAGGGCCTCTGTCAAGTTCTAACAAAACAGTCAAGAAGAGAAATTTTGATCACTTGTAGATCTTTTCCAACTATCTTCAACCATGTTAGTTTAGTGATTACCTCATTAAGTCATACTCTGTCAAATACCTCCGTGTAATCAATGAAGCCCACATTTTTTATACACTTTAATATTTACAGATTGGGCCCACATATTATCTAAAAAAAAAAAATTAAAAAAAAATATGATTTGGTATGCAAACAAATAAAAATGTTGAAACCCAATAACATAGTATAAAATATTGGCTATTGACCCCAGATCATTTTTAGGCTACAGGTTGTACCACTTACTCTAAGAAATATTTAAAATTTGAAAAATATTGTAGTCCCTTGAATTTAGGTCTAGCAGTTTGCATTTCAATGAACATAAATGTTAACACTCTGCACCTACCCAAAGATTTTGAATGAATTTTTATGTTCTGTAATTGGGGTGCTGTCTCAATTGCTGTGACTGCAGCCCTGAAATGACATTGCACTAGTTATTTTAACCTCAAAGTTACCCACAGCCTTTTTGTTCAATAGGATGTGATTAGAGGTAAGAACCTCAATTCAGATAACAGTTTATTATCCTTAAGTTTTTCATCTTCCCATATATATCATAACTTGACTTCTGACCCCTGATGTTTGTTCATCTTATATAGCTTGCAATTGATACTAGAGTCAGAGAGATATAGATCTATATGATTCATGATATTGCAAGCTTACCTAAACATTAAAGCTGAGGAAATTCTTCCTGTTAAGAAGCTGCTGTTGCGGACCTCCATGTGACGCTGACATTCCTATATGTGTCCCATTAATACAGCCAATGATGTTTGGCATTCCATCAATACCCTGAGCATCTTTCCTCAGGCATCTTGATATGTGCAGCATGCAAAAGTTCCATTGTTAGTAAAACTTGAAACAAAACAGGCAGAGTGCCTTTCCTAGAACTTTGAAAGTCCTTTTGCTTTGCAATCCTATCTACTACTATGTAGATAGGTTCAGGATGGAATCAACTCAGCATCCCAAAAAATTTTTCACAGTATTTCTCTTATCTCTGAATAGCCATTCTCATTTAAGTTGCCCCCTCCTTTTCTCCTCTCTAGCATAATAATAAAGTTTGTCATCTTGTTGGCGCTGGTAGATTGCGGAAAAAGGTTTACCCTCAAATTTACACTATTAGTAATATCAAAAGGGTGGCATAAGGCTAAGTCCAATTTTTATGACTAAAATCTAGTCTAATGGCTCATGAATAGGCTGTCAGACAAGTTTTGAGATTGGGCGTAGAATTATGCTTGATTAGTCTGATTTTGCTATGTAACTCGAAACAAGAATAGGGATCCAAGTTTGCACTCTGAATACTACTTTTTGAAAAATTCAAGGGAAAAAACCCAGCAGGATAATTTTTGTTTTTGTTTGATATTGTTCAAGAGATTGAAGCAAAGTAATGGATTGACTGAGCTGCTCAAAAGTTTTACACGTAGAATTACAAGAGAGGAAGGGATTTAAAATCCTTTCTTATATGTAATAAGAAGTTTGTAAATGTCCTTCAATTGGAAATAACATCTAGAAATGAGTTATGGTATCAACATTTTCTAATTTCTAGTGATAATTAATCAAAGAAATTCACATTTCAATGAAAAACTAGTAAAATCAAAATGTTGTAAAGGTTTACAACAAACGTGTTAAATAGGCCAGCCACCTTGAAATTTCGAAAACAAACTACTTAAGCAGATCTAGTTCTAAAGTAACATTTAGAATCTATGTAGATTTGGATGATTTGTATACACAATAGCCATCAAGACTTCTTATATGGATTAACCAAAATTGCCTTTTTATAATCTAGTCTAGATCTAGGTCTATTTTTTTATGTTAAATTTTACTTCCCTTTTACATAGAGATTTAGTAAAAAATTTTCATTTTTAAGCTGTATGTCTATTATTTGAAACATCAATTTAAAAAATTGGATTTTAATATAGATCTAGATCTTCATCTTGGTCTATCTATATTCTGGACCCCCCCCCCCCTAGAAAATCAGTTTTTAATGTTATAGGTGTGAGACTAATAGCAACAGATCTGGAGACTGCCAAGCCTAGTGTCTAGGCGCCCTACATTTAGAGGCTATCTAGTCTCTTCCTATATAATATCCTTCTTTAAAGAAATTGAGTAATCTGACATAAATGGCATCAACCCAAATCTCAGTCCTTTTAAGGTAAAAACTGTAAAATAAGATGAAAAATATTTTTTACTTTCAAGATGTCATTTCTTATTAGGTTGTGACCATTGCCATACTTAAAAAAAAAATGTTTTCTATGGCTTGAAGCATTTGATATTTTTAAAATGCCTCTACGTGATATGTATAAGATTTAGAAGGCCATTAAGATTTTTTTGATTTTTTTGGTAATCATTAATACCACTTGTATGTACTACTTATAGTAATTGAGGTGCAATTTTTGGCTCAATTAAAAAAATAATATCAGAATGTTTGGATGATTCATGAATGAGTTAAGATTCATTTTATTACTTTTTCAATCCCAGCCTGGTGATGCATCTCACCTAAGTCCAGATGATGACCATGTTGCTCGCTTGATCAACGAGGAGGCTGACAGAGACAACTTCACTGCAGTAGTTATCCAGGGCATCAATGTACAGCATATTACCTTCCTCAAATATAACTTTCACATGTGGACGCGCCAACTTGCGTGAGTCTCTCTTGGGGTCTCCTTATAGGTCTATTGTTTATGTCATGTTTTCATCTCTTCTTCTCCTTGTCCTCTTGTGCCTTCACCCTTCCGCCTCTTTTCGCACATATGCAAAAGTCTCTTTAAATTATAATGTTGTTGGATTATGATTCACCTGATTGCAATTCTCAATGTTTGGGGAAAATATTTCCGTGTATATATGCTGAATCCCAATGTATTTAAAGCAAACTGTAGGCAGATGCATAATTTCTGTATAATTTACTTTTTATTGGATTTATTTTATGAAAATCAAAAGTTTGGTTATAATTTAATTTTTGAAAAGTGAAAAAATAGTATAACTCCTTTATTTAAGATTAACTTTGATGAAACAGCTGCATCTTTATTTTTTTTTCTTCTGTATGATATATTTCAGCCATATTTATCACTTTTACTTGCATGGACCAAATGGCAATATCCAGTCAAGCCAATCTGAGCATGACATCAACGAGGCTTTTAAGAATATTGATATTCAGGTATGTAATTCAGATATCAACCAATACATGATTTTCTAGGTTTATTCTAACTCTTTTCAGGTCTTCTGCTAGCTCTCTTATATAGTATGGATTTGATAAATTAGACAGATTCATAATTTTTTTTACATTTCAGTGTCATGGATGCAAGTGTCTTTTGATTTTTATGTTACCTTCCACTTTTCTAATTGGTCCAAGTTTTTTTGTAACACATATGACAGTCACAATAACATTCTTTTTAAATCCAGAACATGTGTGCAAAGTGAAGAAAATAGTACAAAATAATAATAGTCCATGGTAGAAACAAGAACTAGACTTTCTTTTCCTCCGCTTCCCCTTCTCAACTCTATCTGAATATAGCTTAGAGAGCAGCAAGGACAGAACTAAAAAACATTTAAAAAAGACTCACATTTATACAAATAGCCCAATGCCTGAAGCCCCCATTACAACTGTAGGTGCATTAACTTTTTTTGCATTTGGTTAACTTTAAAGATTTATTTTTGTCTTTATCTACTCCATACAGATATTGTTAATTTCAAACAGGACTAATTTTATTGTTGTTTGGCTTTTGCATGTGAATTGCAGTGTTCATATGTTAGAATCTACATATACATAATATGTGTCTGTGTGTGGGTATATATATATATATATATATATATATATATATATATATATATATATGTGTGTGTGTGTGTGTATTGTGACAGTGCCCATTCCAAGGTAATAGTTCAAGTATCAATGTAAAGTTTATTTCATAGAGGGCTATAAATTGGATATGAGAGTAGATCATCTGTTGCTGAGTGTTAGGCGCACTTAAGACAAGTATGTCATGCTTTGTTGTGATGGCCACATTTTGATCCCATTTACAGCAACCAAATTGTTTCCATCTTAATTAATCAAATTTTTAAAAGCATGTATTAATTATAATTTGGCATATCTTCCATTCAAGTGCAGGATTAAAGTTTCTACCCTGACATCAACAGGGATCTTCTTTATGGATTTGAGTCCCACACCATTGGTGGATGAAGAAATTTTTAGGCTTTAAGTCTTTTTGCACTGATTGTTGATCATGGATGAAGGCTTTTTTTTTATCTATTAGGTGAATATGTATATTCGAGGAGGAAGTATGAAAGCAGTGAATCTGCGCAACATTGATGATGACATGCAGACCCAATACGCCCGCACAGCAGCAAGTACATTTGACTTTAAAGCCTACATAGATGGCTCAACTGCAATAGAAGGCATTGTTCGCTACCATCCTTTTAAATTTGATAGAGAGACATACCCGTTGGATGTGTATGGAGTCAGAGGTAATACATCATAGCTAGATTAAAGACCATAGGGATATATAAAATCAAATAACACTGAGGCAAAATTAAGTGGTGCAGTTAACATAATTATGTGCACATTAATATAGATGTGACCTTTTCTTCTGATACAAAACTGATTAACTAATTGTCTGAAAAAGTTTTAATACGAACAAGTTTGGCTGCATTTTGAAATGAATGCTCATGCAAGGTTCATTGTGAAATCTAGAAAAACCTGCTGTGATACACACTGCAGCATGATGAGATGCTTTATGTAATCAATAGACAAACAATATACTTTTTAATTGATGAAATTGTATATACTATTTTAAGAACTCCTTAGAGGTTTGTTAAATGCGTGCTTTGATCCTCTTTTTTCTTGTCTTATTCAATTGAAATAAATACCAAAATAATCATCGATGCAGTAAATTTTCATCATCTTTGAACCAAATGCCATATAGGCATATGTTTTATTTCTGTATGTGAATTAAAATACTTTCATTGGAGTAGAACAATATTGAAACCAGTGCATAGCACTTTATTTGAAAAAAATATTGTTATTGCAACACGGCTTCTATGTACCTCAGATTTCATCACATCCTCAAGATGGCTGTAAATGTAGGTTTTGTTTTGTAACTGCTTTTTATCAACCACGACTGTCAGTGTGCGGATTTCTCAGGTCAAAATTATACTTTATTATTTGCAATGTATTTTGTTTTGTTCTTTTTACAAATAAATTTATACTAAAATGAGAAAAAAAATTGTAACTCTTTCTCTATAAATTATGAACCAGCCTTGAACAGCTATCCAGTAGGGATATGTAGTTAAAGCTTGAACCAAAAGTTCCTTTCCAGCTTTCAATATAGGGTGATAGTATCTGTTATGAGAATGAATTTGTAGACTAGAGAGTGAGTTAGTAGTTTGTATCATCATCATTATCAGATGTTTTGAAAAACAGAAAAGTACAAATTACTGGAAAAAAAATATTAATGCACAGTTTTTAGTAGAAGATCACTGTCCATATAATGCTGCACAGATGTGATGTGATTGCAAATGCAGTCTTGGTCAGGTTGAGACTCGAGGGAGTTGCTGACTAGTATAAGAAAAAAAAGTGCATCAGTGGACTTTAAAGCATAAAGAGCTTCAGTGGAAGATGAACCTAAGCAAGGCCATGATTCATTGATATATTTGCAAAATCATTCATTTAAGCACCTTAATCAATGGACTGCCCTCTTTCTTATCAAAACGCAGATTTTTTTTCTAATGTGACGCAACTTTAATTTTTTTTTTATGTAATCTTTTAGTAGTCTGAAGGACTGAAGCTGTTTCTAAGTAATACAATGAAAGTAGACTACATTCTCCTCAACCTCCATTCATTCTATCCCCATTCTTTCCAATTCTAAATTTCTTTCAGTCGATCCTGTACCAGAGGATGATCATGGGTATGCTATCAACGACAGACCAGCTCGAGGGAGAAGGCCTATCTTTGAGACTTATTGGAATGGAAGGCTAATTCCTTACACTCTGATTGAAGAGTTAGTGCTTGCATATGCTTATTCAAGCCATCTTTTGTCTATTGCATTGTAATGATAACAAGCTTCACATTAAAATGTATGAATCAAACTTGTGCATAGGTTTATGTACTCTAATCATAATTGGAGGTTGATAATCTGCATACACATTATAATTTTGGATGTGAAAATGTGCATTGAAATTATGTGCCTTTGGGCTGCAGTCACAACTAAAATCTATAGAATCCCTATGATTTGTTTATTTTTATTTCATTTTTCCTACTATTTTTTACTAGAATTCTGTTAGATGAAAGAGTATTTTTTTAAATGTTTCCAAGAACTTTGAAAAAAGATGAAATGGCCTGGCAACATAATGAATAATGGGTATTTCAACTGTGAATTTGATTTAAGATTGATCCCAGAGGGGTCATCAATCTATAATTTTCGAGTAGAGGGAATGAGCGGTTGCTTTATAAGAAACAAAATTGCTGTAACCGTTGAGAGTTCAATGTTGGTACATAAAATAAGATAAGAATAATGATTAGAATACCAACCATTTGAGGTTGCATAAAAAAAGAAAAAAGATAACAGGCAGGCATCTAGGGGTCCATGACCTAGGTGTGGCCTGGCCTCGTTAGAGTGTAGAAGTTTACACTTGCAATATGTTGTGTTCATCTCTAAAGATTTCCATTCATCTCACTGATGAGTGTCTTACCATCAGGGATGAGGTCATTATCATATATTTTTACTCTTTCCATGTTGTGAAAGTCCCTTAAAGTTTATTGAAAATGGGATGTGTGTTTTTGTAATGCGTCATAGTCGTTCATTTTTTTTTCTTATCTTTAAGGTTTGAGTGGTGTTCTTTACCAAAGAGGCAGAAAAACATTCCTACAGAATCCTATAACAGGTTTGTAAGCTAGATCATCCTGTACAAAGTATTGTCATTGCAATTTAATAGTAGGATTTTAGGATTTAATATATTCTCTAGAGCACACAAAAATGTGTCATACATTGTTGTTACAGTTATTGGAAAAGTGAATAATCTCAGTCAATATGTTATTCTCAAAAATTGTAGTCCATTTAAGATTTATTAAAGTTTATGTCAAATCAAGAGAATGTTAATATTTTCCCACTTTTTAAATCTGGTTTAGGTTTAACATGGAATAATCCGAAAAGAACTCTAAGCGAAGGTCATGGTAAAAATTAAAAGGCTATGATTTGAAGAGGAGTTATCACATAAAGAAGATGTATTTATTTGTTAGTTGTAAAAGCATAAAAAATCTCATTCATTTGTGTAAATTCTCTCAGTTGTCTCTATTATAACAGAAAAATAGTACTGCAATGGATGACATTGCTTATCAAGTTTCAAAATCTCATACTATACATTAGAACTTAAAGAAAAGAAAAGAAGATGCATCCGTTTTTATACTTTCAGCTTCATTGAACATAAGAAATCTTCCAAAGTATCATAGAAGAAGCCGGAGGAAAAATGTTATTGAAAGACAAATGGCACTGAACTGAGCTCATCCTTTTTCTGGTTTTTGTCTTATTGTAGTTTATCAAGAGCAGCACAAATTTTGATTTACCTTCATTAAGAATGTAGATGACATTTAACCAGGCAAAAGAGCAAGTCTGACCATTCAACTTTGTTTCCACTTCCCTCCCACTCCAAATCCTCTAGAATATCTGGTGTAATTTGGACTAATGACAGTTTTCAAGTAAGCACGAATAAACTTACCTTTTTGGATCTTGAGCTGAAGCTTAGGGACAAAAACACAAACTTTGTGCGGATCCTGCAAGGCCATGTAAGTGATAAATATTGTAGCAAGAAATGCCATAAGCCCTTGTATTCAAGGAATTCTATTTGTAATTGAAATGTGAAAATCGAAGTTTGTTTTGCCTTGGGGTGGGATATAAATTCAAAGCAAAACTATCATCCACCTTTTCAGAAAACTTCACACCATTTGTCACGCCATTTCAAAAATTCCCTATCACATGCACAATTATGTTTGGAAACTGAGGGAGAGCAAGATTGATAGGAGGTAACACTGCCTCTCCTTCCCTTCACAAAAGAGCAAAGGAGAGTGAGTTGATGAGAGAAATTTATTTGCTTATGACAGTTAACTCACGAAATATTTTTCCTAGATTTAAAACATTTGTAAACCAGAATTTTTTTGTGTGTGTGCAAAAATTGGGAGTCAATTCCCAATTGTGAAATTCTGGTTTTTACTGGCTAAGCTGTTCTCATGAAATGAAAGATATTTTTGGCTTAGACATATGACAGTACTTTCTGCAATCCCTGCCATACAAAGTTTATCCATATCAACATGAAACATATACAAAGTATCTCTTTTTAACTTTTTAGGAGAAGCGAACAAATATTGACAAAGAATTCCAGAACTGGCTACGAGAGTGCAATGAAGAGCATGACAAACAGATTCTGTTCACAGGGTAAGATCAGATTAGTTTAGGAACATGAGGAATTTTGATTTCCTTTGTTTAGTGTTTTCCTCTGCTTTGCAGAATTGAAACCTTCAAAATTTTCCTATTAGTTTTCCTTCTAATTTTCTTTTTAAGTAAACAACCAACCAGCCTGATGACTAGTTTTAGTTATTTGTTTTGCCATATTTAAGTTGTTTTAGATTTTAATGCTATTTAAAAAAAATGTTTATTTCTATTGATAAGTAATTTTTTTTTCACAGCAATCAAGGAATTGTAAGCCGACTTGATCAACCAAAACTAAAGCAAACACCGTGGACAAAGTTTAGCATGGTTGAATGGGACAGCAAAATCTTTAAGGCAGGGCACATGGTGAGTGTTGCAAAAGGTGAATGACTTTCTAAGTTGATCCTATAAATAGCATATTTTGATTGAAACTTTACAGAGACCTTGCTGTAATTGAAAAACAAATTAAAAATTTAATGTAAGGTGAAAAAAATATGTCAAGCTTTTGGAGACAAAGTAAGGACTGAAAGGAGGACATCTATAGACAATAAGTGGAGACTTACTATATGAATTCTTTTATTTACCCTCATTAAGCTTGGTCAAGTCAAAGAGAACTCAACTCGACAGCAACCCAGCATCATTGTTAATAAACTCTATTGACTGTCTTGTAAAAAATAAACGAATTCATGAGATGTTGTAAATATCTCCTTGAATTTATAATTTTCTTAGATAACTTCACCCTTTCTCTTAGTGAAAAATGAGGCCTTGATTGCTACCATTTTTAACATATAGATATTAAGTTTTCTTTTTCTTTTTTTGTTTGTCAATAAGAAATTAAATACAAATATAGATGGAGACATGACTTTAAAGTGATAGATTAAACAAAACAACAGAGAATGTGTGAGTAAGAAATTAAGAGACAGAAGAGAGAGACAGAGAGGGAGTGAGGGATAAAGAGAGACAGGGAGATGGAAAGGGAGTGAGAGAGAGAGATAAAGAGAGAGCAAGATATGAAGTCCAATCTCTATATTGTCTTACTAGCGCTCTTTGCCGGCCTCCTGAACTACCTGTTCTAGGTTATTGTCTGTAACCAAATGGTAGGCTTATTATTTTTTTTTTTTAACCTTTATAACTTATGTTTGAAATATGTGTCTCCTTGCATCATCCCCCATCCCCCTTTTCTCCCTTTTCCATTCACCATTTAATACATAAAATAAAGCATGGCAGTGAGTGCTAGGTGAATCTGGTGGGAGAATCGTATTCCATCAAGACAGCTCTGAACTCTGAATTATAAAGCAAGAAATAAAGATTTATATGTACGTTAGGCTAAAATTATTTATTTTTAACCTTATATCTATATCTTTAATGTAAACATTTTTTCCATAATCCAATAACTGGTTAACTATATCTAGACATACATTTGATTCATCATCAAGGTCAAGATTAGAGCTAGCCAACACATTACCCCTAGAGCTAGATCTACATTGGTACAGGCCTGTAATATTTGGGTCTAGATGAGAACTGTAGCCTAGATATAAAGTATGCATAGTAATCTAGCAGCCAAACTTAAAACTTGACTTGACTTTTATCAAACATATTGATCACCTGTTATGTTCTTTGAATACAGTGAATGTTGAAGAGCGATCTGTTTTCTTCAGCTTTCAACTTGTACTTTGGATTTTGATGGCACAAAAGGATAATGGTGGCAATCACTATTACAAATTCTCCAAGCATACCTTTTTTCTTTTCATGTTGAGTAAAAACAAAATAGAAAACATTCATGTGTGATGTAGATGAAAGCTATTTGAAATAAAAATTATGGTGTTTTCCATAGTAATAAGTATTGTACATTTGGTTTCCTGGTCTGTTTCAAGGCTATGGTCGGGAAAAATTGGAACTTCTTCACTGGCTGCTGGGATTTTACATGGAGCCAACCATTGCTATTCATATATCTTTTCAAAATTGCATACTACTTTTCTACGGGCCTTGATGATCTCCCAAAGTACCTTCCAATAAAAGCATGTCTTACTTATTTGTGCACTTCTTATCAATACTGGAGATCCATAAACTTCCAGTCATAATAATATGTTGAATTATTCTTTAGATGCCAATGGTTTTTCAAGGTTTTGTGTAACAATTATCATTATATTTTATTATCTTCATTAATATGATTTGTTTCATTGATTTTGAAGGGAAATCTATAAGTTTTCAGTGTCCTGCACAATTGCATTTTCAAAAGTTCCATCAACAGTAAGCTAAAGAGGTAAAATCAGAGAAAAAAGGATATTTGAATTAGATGATGTCTTAATTGGGGCTAATTTTACCATAACAAATTTTGTTTTGTCAGGTGAGAATCTTGCGAACTACACCTGTTTTGTGTGGAACAATTCAAGCATTCTACCTGTATGGGGAGCATGAAGCGGATGTCTATGCTACTGGTGGAGACATTGAGCTTCTACAGGTGAGCATGGCTTATCAATTTAAAGATAGAGCCAAGCCTGCATGACCCTGACTAAATCAGGCTTAAGTCATTGAGTCAAATGGCAAACATTTGCCAATGAGTAAGCATGAAAAATTGTTAATTTATTTAAATAGCAAAATAATTCAAAATGTGTCATAAACAAGCACAAATTGATGCATGTTGATAATTGCTAGCACAAAACGTTTAATATTATGATAGGTATTGTCCATCAATTAGAGAGGAAATCATGAAACAGATGTTGTATGATGAAATCAAATTTTGTATTCACTAGGCTGTTAAAAAATCCCTAAGCAATTAATTAGTCAATTTCTACAATATTTGTCTGAACTAGGAACCCCAGTCCTTGTATTCAGAAAGAAAGTTTGTGTCTCTTAACAAACTGGACCGAGGTGCTTCTATCCAGCAGATTGGCAAGTACATTGAGGAAGAGGAGGCCAAGTGAGAGGAAATTTTTTTTTGTTTTTTTTTGATCAATGAAAAATTCTAGTAGTATTTTCTTTTTGCATTAGTAGCAAAGAGTATGTGATTTGCTGTTTGAGTATGCATTTTTTTACTGTTCCATTTCTACTAAATTAAAGCAGCAGCATTTTTACTTTATACAAAACATACTTTATCTCTCTGATATTGGCATGCAAAAATAAATCATTGGATACTGTGGCATAAGTTTTAAAAAACCAGCTGCGGCACGCAGGTACAATATTCTTACTTGTGCACTGTGTTTTTGTTAATTGTCATTGTTTAGTAGACAGCTTGTCAATGTGACCCAATCAAATGGTATAATTAGTCCAGAACCTGATTTGAAATTCACACATGAACTCCCATTTTTTTCATTCAATGATTTTTTTAATCAAATGCAAAATTTAGTATTTCCGGGTGTAGTAGAGAGTCCCTGATTTTTGGAATCAGTTTGCAAATCTATCGGTGGATGTGATTGGCAGCTAGAGTTGTCAAAGATAGAAAAGATGTCAAAGCATTAATATAAATTTTTTTATGTACTCACCAGCTTTTCTGGATGAAAATCAAGTAAAATGGTCTTGTCTGTAGGTCATAGTTTAAATTTAGATAATTTGTCTTATCCTGAGAAATGAAGACCCACTATAGATTCAGGAAGGAAAAATTTTTTAATGATATGGACTGTAATTCTAAATTTAGAAGCCAGACTTAGATCTAGCCTTTCTGTACATTTTTAACATGTTAAATTGTACAAAATCTTTCAATATCTATATTAGTCCTTGATTTTGAGCAACCTTATTAACTCTAGACACTTGATTGCAGTATAAATACGGCACGCCTTTGTCTACCTGAGACACGTGATCGCCGTATATGTACGACCAGCCTTTTCGTAATCCGGCTTACGCCAGCGTCGTATATGTACGACCTGTTATAGTGCACTCACTCAATGGAAATTTCCACTGTTTTATGAATGGTTTACAATCTCTAACATTATTGGTCATGATCCAGCAATAGTAACCAATGAAATTCCTTTTTGTTTTATATCTCGCGGACGACGCGGTGAGAAGTTATCGCGTGATATAGCAGGTGGTCCCGTGTACTGTGTTGACGGGCTTGTTTGGGACCAGGCTAGGCCTGCTTGAACAGTGGGGGGTCCCTCTTTATTACTGTTAGTATGACTATGAGATGAGGGGGGGGGGCTAGGCTAGCATCTTGAAATTTCTTCTGGTGTGGTTTTTGAAGTGTGTATGTGTTTTTTCTCACGTCGACAGGGCCTTGTCTTGATGTATCAGTTTTATAGTCTCCTAAGCCTGTTGTGTCTTGGGTGGGGGACAGTTGTTGGTACCTTGTATGAAAATCAGGCTTCTGGCTCTGGCCATGCTTGAGCACTGATGTTGTTGATAGTACATGTATTATGTAGGCCTGTAGTCACTGTTTGAATGTTTGAAGGTTTAGATACGTGTGTGTGTGTGTTTGATACGAATGAGGCATGAAACATTTTACTGTTAACTTTTGTCTCATAAGTGGATTGGTGCCATGGGCAGTGTTGGTACCATTAGAGCAATGCGTGCTTGGTCTTCAGTCTGCTTCAGACCTTGCTAAAGTGTTATCGTCTCTCCTCTCATGTAAGCATACCAGAACCATTTCAATTCTCAACAACACTTCTCTCTCTTTCTGTCTCAGTCTTTCATAAAATAGTTCTTATTTGGGGAAAATGATTGGAATTGATTTTAATTTTAAAGCCCTGTTTGTAAGCTTTAAGAAAATATATAGGTTTACAGGTGCTACATTATTAGCAAACAAAAGAAACACATATTTTCAAAGCCATGCAATCAAGGTGTAAAACTGCTGTGCCACGCTCAAGTTTTGTAAACACTAGGCCCCCTAACAACCTTACAATTAGTGACTACTTCCGCCTGACCTACATAGGGTTTTGGAGGTTAATATAAAATTCTTCATTCTAGATTTAGATTTTTATCTCATTGTCAGCTTAATTAGCTTTTTTATGGTTTGATAGCAAAAAATAAGATCCAGCTACTGTGTTTTTGCCTCATATGAAGACAAATTCAATATTGTTATAATTTATGACTTTAGAATATTCAGTATATTTACCATTTAAATTTAATTAAGCCCAAATTTAAACTGATTATTTCAGAGGTGTATCTATATATCAGAAAAGGAACATTTCTTGCAATATTGTCAAATGTGTGATATACACAGAATGAAGAGCTATATGGCACATGTGTTACAGATCATATTTTGCTTAATTATTATCGAAATGGTGCTGTTGATTTTGAAATTTCACAGCAATCTACCTTTTTTCTTCTTTGGTTCCTGTATGATTGAATTGTACATGTTTTACAAAAGTTTTTTTTTCCTCCACTTTAATTCGCTGCTATGCTTCACTTACAAATAATAAAATAATAATGTTCTCATGCTGTTGAAATACTCCTCTTCTCAGATTGCCTGATCACCTGCTCATAACCTGGCCAAATGGACTGGAAGTCTTGCCAAATGAGAAAAGATCAGCTGGGAAAATTATAGGTACATATTATTTATCTGCTTCCTACTGTATATTACATGCCTTGTTTTTGTACTTGCACACATATTGAATTAAAAAACTTGAAACAGGGACAGGTGAGCAACAGATGTTTGAAGCCTTTATGAGAACTACTAAACATACGAGTACTAAACATTCTGCAGTCATTGTTCATTTTTTTTGTGTGTGTTCACTTTCATTTTCTTTGCCTCACTTATGAAAATACACTCATAAGTCAAAATAAAACAGTTAAGTACAGTGACCACTAAAGTCTATTTAACTTAGCACTCTGAGCAAATACATTCCAAGTGTAATACCTTAAGAGAGACTTAGTCTAAGCAAATTTCTATAATCTAGAACCTTCCAGCTCCGGCCCTCATCATTTCTTTGTCAGCTCTTTATTTAAGAGAGAAAAGTTTTGATAAACGAAAAAGGGGAATGGAATGGGCTAGCTTAATAGCTTGTTCTCTATCTTGATTTATGAGAAATAAAGCTTTATCATTGGCATAGCTCCCAATGGGCAGGCCTTCTCTTTTCACTTAAACTGGTGCTTCATTCAAACTAGCAAATCACAATAGAAATAAGTGAGTTGGCCATACAACTTTGTTGCTTTTCTTGTTAAAGAAAAGCTATCAAAACAGCCAAAATATGTGAGGGTATGGTTTGGTTATCACTTGTTGATAAAATTTTGAAAAGTATTGATATCTTTATTTTCTGTTTGAGGTTGGGATGGTGGGGCATTTCAGATTCTGTTGCATGAAAAACATTTGACTAATAGTAATATTGTAAGGCTTTTATCTCCTCATGAAGGGAATGTTTGTAGACGTAATTTCTGTTGAAATAATCAACTTGCGATCTATCAAAAGATTGTCTCTATTAGCTAGCAACAGTAAATGTCTCTTCTATTGTCTTTTTAAATATGTAAAAAATGATAAAAAGCATATTAGGCTCATAAGATAGACTTATGGTAGTGGAAAGGCGTAGAGATTAAGAATTTTACCCACCCCAGTCTCTGCATGTATCTCAAGTCAGTAAGTCTCTTAGCTCAATTTTTCTTTCTTCTTGCAATCTGAAATATGGAAAGTGTCGTAGGGTTCTAATTTTTTTTAAATATAAAAGTAATACAAACAGGAGTAGATGTCATTGTGGGTCTGCAAAGTTCATCTGGCTGCTTATAGTCATGTCTAATTTAGAGCTATTTTACATGTGAAAACTGAAAGTTAACTGAAATTTTTAATCATTTATTAGTTTTTACAACCACCTTGAAACATCTCAAATTGTGTACTTATTTTTGTTAAACATCTTTGTGCATTAGTTTATTCACTGTATGTGTGAAAAGGGAAAGTGTGTATGTGTGTGTGGGGGGGGGGGGTGAGGAGTGTAGTAGGGTAAGGTGGACATTAAAAAAAAAGTTAAGATTATCTCAGTCTTTCTTATCAAATTGACTTTCACAATTCGTTCATTGCTTTTTTTTTTTAAAATGGGGCAATACAGTCCGACCAAACAGGAAAGTCTGTCAGCATAACTTTTTTGGAGTATGTCAGGCTCAAAGGTGGGTGTTGGTGTGACAATGTCACTTGCTGGGCTGCCCACTTGGGAGATATATTGTGTTGAGACCCGTGTAAAGGCTTTCCTCTCTTTTGCTGAATTTCTTGCACTGAACTTTGACTTATAAAAGCTATAACCAAGAAACATCATTTAGACTCTTATTCAAATGAATGAAGTATAATTATTTTGATATCGGTTGAAGAGATTGGTGGTTACCTATCGAATTCTAATGTACATCAATGGTAATAGTCCTTTTTGACTATAAAAGCTATAACCAAGAAACATATTTACTCTTATTCAAATGAATGAAGTATAATTATTTTGATATTGGTTGAAGAGATTGGTGGTTACCTATCGAATTCTAATGTACAATCCATCAATAGTAATAGTCTTTTTTGACTTATAAAAGCTGCAACCAAGAAACATCATTTAAACTCTTATTCAAATGAATGAAGTATAATTATTTTGATATTGTTTGAAGAGATTGGTGGTTACCTATCGAATTCTAATGCACATCAATAGTAATAGTCCTTTTTGACTTATAAAAGCTGTAACCAAGAAACATCATTTAGACTCTTATTCAAATGAATAAAGTACAATTATTTTGATATTGGTTGAAGAGATTGGTGGTTACCTATCGAATTCTAATGTACATCAATAGCAATAGTCCTTTTTGACTTATAAAAGCTATAACCAAAAAAAATCATTTAGACTCTTATTCAAATGAATGAAGTATAATTATTTTGATATTGGTTGAAGAGATTGGTGGTTACCTATCGAATTCTTATGCACATCAATAGTAATAGTCCTTTTTGACTTATAAAAGCTGTAACCAAGAAACATCATTTAGACTCTTATTCAAATGAATAAAGTACAATTATTTTGATATTGGTTGAAGAGATTGGTGGTTACCTATCGAATTCTAATGTACATCAATAGTAATAGTCCTTTTTGACTTATAAAAGCTGTAACCAAGAAACATCATTTAGACTCTTATTCAAATGAATGAAGTATAATTATTTTGATATTGGTTGAAGAGGTTGGTGGTTACCTATCGAATTGTAATGTACAATCCATCAATAGTAATAGTCCTTTTAGATATGTCTTTCAATTACAATGGAATCAGAATTTAGTTAAGTCTATACGGTATTGGGTCTCTATCTAAATTTGTATTTGTGGATCACATGGTCACTTTATATAGCACTGACTCAAATAGATTTAAGATTGATTTTTTTTTGACCAACCAGGTGTATTTATATCTTCAAACTCAATCTTTGATCTACCCTCCAATCATGAATGCCACCAGTCATGAGTATATCTTCTTAGTAAAATAAGAAACATTTTTTGTTCATTCTGAAAATTTCAAATGGCATTTCAATTAATCTTGTTATGAGGACAGTTGGTGCAGGTGAAACAAAAAGAATTATGATTCAATATGAAAAAAGTCATCTGAAATGAAAAAAAAAATCTTAGTTTCTTGATTGTGTAGTTCATCTTGAATGGCAGAATTTAAGAGTGGGGGGGGAGGGAGGAGATATATACATATTGAGAATGCATATAATTTTAATACTTCTTTTGTACCATTTTAAGAGAGAAGATTTCAATTTTATTTCACATGAACACACATTATTGCCTATAGCTCAAAATGGAAAAATCGATGCTCTTTCTCAGAATTCCAGATGGAGTCATATTTACATAATAATGAAGATATCATTTATTGTAAGCTTCAAATTGTATTGCTCTGTTCTATCTGACATGTACCAAAAATGCATAGTGAATGAATTGCATAAAGCATATGATGTTTTGCTATAATTTTTTTCCTTCTCAGGTGATCTCAAGGTGGAGATTTGTAACAGAAAAGGAGAGAAGATATCTAAGATTCCTTTCTCCACTGCAGGTTCAAAGAAGTTGATGATGGAGCTTAAAGTTATCTGGCACTGTGAGTAACAAGCTTTACTGGTGATGCCACTGATGCTAGTTGAGCAAGGACAGAAATGAAGAACTTACTAGATTAATACCATGCTGTGTCTAAATTTATCAACAGTGGTATTGACTTTTATTAGATTCTTCTTTTTCATTTTTGAGAATAACAATATTCAGACATAGTCCACATCATTTATATTACATTGTCAAATAATATAATGATTCAGCAACTCAACTACACTTGTTTATTTTTTTTTCAACTGTTGAGAGATACACTAATAATTTAAAGTTCGAAATATATAAAATGTTGTGAAGAAATATATATAAAGATTTAAATCTACCCAGATCTAGATTAAATAAAACAAAAAAATGTTGCATGTTGCATCGTGTTCTGAATGATTTCAAATGGAAATTGATGAAATGTATATGTCAATTATTAAACTGCAAGCATAAACTATGGTAGCTTTAAAAAAACTGATATGTCTTGGACTGACTTTCAATGAATTACATAAAAATATTTTTTATACAATACTTTTCAAAGTGAAAGGCAAGAGATTTAAATTAAGAAAAATGATTCTTTATTCAAGTACCGATGCGTTGGTTCATAAACTACGGTCGGAAGTGGGACAAGTGTTGCAGCATCAGTTTATTTACCAACACAGTCTAGGCCCCTCCCACTCTCGAACATTCTATTGGTTCTTGCTGAAAATGTGAGCCTTTATTTGATTGGATATTTTCAGTAATAATTACCAATGAAATTGCAGTTTATTTCGAGACTCTACAATGTTCCTACGTTACGATATCAATGTATGAATGGAGCGAGAGGCACTGTACGCGTGTATTACTTGCATCCTTGATCAGGCACAGCAGGAGGTGTGGCCTGTTGGAGTCTCAAATCTGGGTTTGAGGTGGTTAAATCTGATTATACTGAGTTTGTTGCCTGTTTAATGTTTTCTCTTGGGCCTTGTGGTGTCTGGTTATGCCTTGTGTGTTGTCTATTGTCCTGACGTCCACCTCCTTTTGCTTCTTTAGAATTAGTTTGAATCTGTGATGTCCATTGTGTAAACTAACAGTCCAATCCATGTTTGTGCCTTGAACCATGTACTTGTTTTGGTTTGATTTGTCTCCTTAGTCATATTTAAAATCGTTTTACATCCCCTTTGTCCCTCCTTGTGTTACAACAAGAGGAAAAATAAGGTGCTGGGAATGTGTGTTGTTGAAATGCTAATGTTAGCTCTGTGTTTGGCGCTCAGTCTCACTACTATTACCATCATCATAGTATCGATCAACAACTTTATTTTTCATAAGCAAGAATGATCAATGTCAACATTTAATCAATTTTCCTTCATATGAATCTGCCAGCCCCACAGTGTTAGTAAACAACCAGCCCAGGTAACAACACAGTCTAGCTCTGCACTTCAGAGTCACACATTATGAGGAGAAGAAAAAAATCACAGAAAATCAGAGACAGTGGAAAATAAAGTAAATTTTACTCCATAATCTAGTTAAGTGTATTTGCTTCCAAAAAATATACACTTTTAGGGGCATCACTTTGTTTTATGATCCATAATGGTCACGTTTCTGCAACCTGTCAGTTTTCCTCCACAATGCTCTGCCAGTCACACAGTTAATGAAACATCTTGCCTAGGCAACAGCAGAGTCTAGCACCACACTTCCGGGTCTCATGGCCCAAGCCACGGGGGTTACCACTTCAATACTATCTTTGTGCCATTATTAGTATTAATATTAATGATAAACTTTCAATTTCATCATTGATTCAAAGCTTTGACCTCCTATGAAGAGGAATTTCAGTGTGCATGAACACTTTTTTTCTTCTGCCTTGGATTTTTCCAGAGATACAAATATTCATAATTAGAGTTGAGCTCCTAAAAATCTAAACTTTCATTGTGCATATTAATGATTATAGCTGACAAAATCCTTTACCTCAATTTCATCATCTTTGTTTTATCATTTGCAGACGATCTAACAATAAGTTTTTGAAATTCAACTTAATTTTATCAAAACAATCTTGTAGATGTTTATTTCTCTGTTATTCTAAAACTAAAAGATGGATGAATTGCACAAAGTGCCTCTTTAAAAAAATGAAACTACTGCCAGTTGAGTGTACATGTGTTAATAGGAAGAGATATTGGGCAGTGATCTGATTCATGGGTCTGCATAGAGCTGACATGATTAACACACTAGAATTTCTAAAATAACAGCTTTGCAACAAGATAACAATCTATCAAGATTTGGACACATCCTGTCTTTGAGGAGTGAGCAGAAATGACTAATTTATTGTATATACCATGTAAACAGGGACACATGCCTTAAGACATGCCACAATTTCGTTTGTTTTGGCATTAATCTTAAGATCATCGATACATTTTCTTTGATTGTTTCAGCACCCTCAGGAGATCAGGTCATAGTTTCACTTCTCTCTCAGCATGGCAAGACCTGGCCCTATTGGTTTCGTAAAATGGGTACATCTCGCAAATTTTTATGTTATTCTGTTCCTAATACTTAGACAGATCTTAAATGAGGACATGTCGATTTTTGTAAGGTTTCTTTTTGTGGCAATAAACTCACAGGATTAAAATTTTTAAGGACTTTAACTTATTTGCATATATTTAAGTGACTAGATCTAATGTTGGACTGTTTTCCTACCAAAACTTGATGTATGTACTGCATCAACAAGAGTGAAAAAAAAAGGAGTTATTTCATTGCAATGGTGATGATGGTTCCCAGAGTTAAGGAATTCTTTTTTTTTTTTTTTTTTAAATATGTCAACTGTTTTTTATCATGTGTGTTCAACCTTATCTTTTGAGATAAACTGTGTGTCCTGTATACCTAATGATAAAAAAAAATAATTTAATTACTTTTACAGATTGCACCAAAAATCTTGGAGCTTACACCATTCAATTAAATGCAGTTCTTAACGAATCAGGGAACACAAACTTTGCTGGCAAGGAGCTACCATCCCACAAAATAAAGTTTACAGTTAATGGTAAGTAGTTTGAATGCATGTTTTAATATGCAAATTAGAAAGAAGAAATTACAAAAGTACATATTTATACTTGCAGAAGCATGAGGCAAATACTTGTTTGATCTATTTAGAGTATTTGTGGAAGTATTTTTGTTGCAAACCTATTGATCCTGCTTTCAAAGTTATTCTTTTTTTACAATGTAAATCTTATTGATAAATGTTAGTGAAATTATAAATGTTCCTTGATTGCTTGAAGCTTGTGTAAAGAACTGTCTTCTACTGATGATCTTTTGTGCAGGAAACAAAGGCTTTGGACTTTGGATTGGGAAGTCCAGGATTTGAACCAAAAAGATCATACTGTTTCCACTAGAATATACTGAAATCTAAAGAAAACCTCTAAAAGAATCTTGATTGCCGATTTTATTGTAATACAATGATCTCTGCCTCAGAACCAGCCACTCTTGAGATAAGAAAAACTGGATCTAAGACAACTTTGGTAGGGACTCCACTGAACACCAAGAATGCCAAAAGATCCGCAGTGATCGAATATGGACTTACACATAAATTAAGGGTAGCATGGTGATTGACATACACCCTTGATTCTTAGTCCAAGAGCAGATTAGTTGGAATAATGTCTCTCAAGCTTTCACAGGCCTTTTGCAAGACTTGCACTCTCCTGATTTTCTTCACATGCAGAGCATCAAACTCTAGAAAAGTTACAGGTGTACTTCATCCCCTGCACATAAGGGATAAGGTTTAGGTGTTAGAAACTTTTTATTAAACTCTTAGACTTCCTTATCTGTAGACTTTTTTGACTTGAAGCAATAAAGTGATGACAGAGGAAATGATTTCTTTGATCCTCTACCATATTGCCTGTGCCTCCCATTGCCACTTCTCTTGCCCCTTTCCTCAGCTCCCTCATTGCATACACAGACATATAACCCATGACAGTCTTAAATAATATAAACAGCCAACCATGTGGAGTAGACAAATAGAACTTTGGACATAAACACAATTTTTTCAAACCTACTCTCTTAAAGCAAATTCTTAGGCAGATTTTCATGCCAAGAGCAGATTCTTAGATATGTAAATTAAATAAAATAAAAAAATACTATGCTTCACAGAAAAAGTGGCCTCTTGGGAGGAGAGTTCTTGTATGGAGACCATTGTACATACAATTTTTCCTTCACAGACTTTACAAGATTAGTTATGCTTGCATTAAAATGTTTTCGGACCTTCTTAAATCTTGAGTTTTGTATTTCCTCTGCTTATGGGCAGTTTGGCACAACTGCAATAATCAAAATTATTTATTTGACTAGTTGTTGTGGAATATCTATAATGGTACCCTAAACCAGTGAGAAGAAAGATATTTGATTTTACTATCACAAATTTAATCCCAGCCATCTTCTTTTCCTTTTCTTTAATCCACCTTAGTCTACCAGACTCCTGATATACTATTGATGAACCAATTTGTCTTTCTATGATCTCACTCTTTAATATCCCCTCCAAAATTTCTCTCGCTGACTCTGGATCTGTGCCTTTGGATTGAGTGCCTTGTCTTGTGGGCTTTAAATGCACATTTATGATGTTTATAATCTCTCAGAGGCGGAAGCTGTGAGGTTCACTGTTGGAGTTCTGGAGGGTCCCTGCAAAGTTGGTGTGCCTTTTAACGTTCCACTGGAGTTCCAAGATCGCTTCAACAATGCAACTCGCCCACCCACCAAAATGATACCTATCCTTGTTGCAGAGTCAGTAATGCCTTTGAGCCAAAACTTTTTACTCACTGAAAGATACAAATGCTGTATTGATATAGTAGACTGTTGGTCATTTTTGTTGGACACAATAATTTTACTGGGTTGTATGATTTTTCAATCTTCAAAAAATCCACTTCATGTGTAATCTTCTATGAGTGAGAATCATCTTGCCAATACATTAAAGTAGCTTTGTGCCTGTCATACGACAGCATCTTTGTGATATATCCTATTGAGACTAGAAAGTCACAATGGCTGCTGATGACTTGTAACTAACAGGAAATCTTTATAAAATTACACGAGCTTCTGTTCTATATACAAACATATTATCAGCATTGCCTCAAATGTTTTAAAATGAATTTTTTTTTTTTTGTGGACAATGCATACTGCAGTGGTTTAGAACTGAGTTATGCAAACATCCATGTCAAAGGTCATAGCTGCTTCATCAAAGGTGTTGTGGCTTTGGGGACAGTCAACACCAGTGCAGGGAAGGTCAGTCTCTTTAGTTTAACGAGAATATTTTCTCCCTAATGTGTCTATAACAATGGTTTAAGTATCAAAGATTTAAACTTTAATCTTGACTGTTAACTTTGGATGGCTGAATTGCTGGATGTCTTCTTATTATATTTTCATTCTATTTATAAAATTGCAGGATCATGTATATCAATATCAGTCGATTATATATCTGTCTCATGTAATTCAAAGTAGAACCAGCTTTACTCTTGAAAAAAGGTTACAAATGTTTCTATAAACATAAAATAAACAATTTTACAATTCAACCTAATAAGTGAGATGTAAAATTTTAGACTGAAATAAAGAAACATATGAAATAGATGTATCATGCAATTCTGTTACAGTTGTGTCAGGTTGGTTGCAATCACTAAATCTATTGGAAACCACGAACCAGGCAATGAAAAAAAAATTCAATACCTTATTATCATATTAATTCAGTTTATAGATGGTATGGATAGACTGGTCAACTATTAGATCAGTTGGAATATTATTCTTGCCAGAACTCTGCTAACAATGTACTTCAGTGGAGAGTCATTATATGCTAGATGATAAAAATCATATCTCTGGAGCCCTTTAGTCAGCTAAGAGAAAAGTCTTCAATCACAAAAAAATGTGGTTACATTTAAAGTTTATCTTTTAAGGGTAAGTATTAAAAATGGTCACTCTTACCAACAGCAAGAAGTTACACTGATAACACAGCTCATAAAATTTACAGAATTATAGAGAGTCGTTTTCCATATTCGTCAACTAAAGTGGTTACAAATGGTTTGAATAATGGATGCAAGAGAGAAAATTAGTGACTGTGGTTTTGCACTCTGGCATAGCCATCTCATCCATTCATTTTCTTATTTTATTGAAACGTGGAAAATTGATAGATCTTATAATTCTCTCAGTGTAGGAGCTGAGAATTATGGAAGTTTTATTTAAATGTATGAATTCAAATTGTATCTTTATTCAAATGTTAACAATCTTGTGCAAGTTCATGTATATGCTAAATATATTTTTATTCATTGAGCTAAGTAAAGAAAAATGTTATAAGCAAAAATGAATTCAACTTTATAATTTCTACACATGAGAATTCGGCTGTTTTATTTTCCAGACCTTCAGCTTGAAGGTGTCCCTCCCTGATCTGGATCAGACACAAACACTCAAGATACGGCTCATGCCAGGTTTGTCTCTTAATGGGATTGAGATGGAAAGACAAAGAAGACAAGAGCTTAGAAACACTCACTCTCTCTCTCTCTCTCTCTCTCTCTATCTCTCTATATATATATATATATATATATATATATATATATATATATATATATATATATATATATATATATATATATATATATATATATATATATATATATATATATATATATATATATACATATATATATATATATATATATATATATATATATATATATATATATATATATATATATATATATATATATATATATATATATATATATATATATATATATATAAAAATATATATATAAATATATATATAAAAACATATATAAATATATATATATATATATATATATATATATATATATATATATATATATATATATATATATATATATATATATATATATATATATATATATATATATATATATATATATCTCTCTCTCTCTCTCTCTCTCTCTCTCTCTCTCTCTCTCTCTCTCTCTCTCTCTCTCTCTCTCTCTCTCTCTCTCTCTCTCTCTCTCTCTCTCTCTCTCTCTCTCTCTCTCTCTCTCTCTCTCTCCCTCTCTCTCTCTCTCTCTCTCTGTCTCTCTCTCTCTCTCTCTCTCTCTCTCTCTCTCTCTCTCTCTCTCTCTCTCTCTCTCTCTCTCTCTCTCTCTCTCTCTCTCTCTCTCTCTCTATATATATATATATATATATATATATATATATCTATCTATCAAATGCCACTCTCTGTTGCTGTCTGTCAATTTTTTGTTTCTGACCTTGTCTTTTCAGCTTGTCCTGAGCAATCTTCTAACACACATATTTTGGTTCACAAATGTCTGGAGTCGTTATTTCTTTGCTGAATGTTTCAAATACCATGCTGATAAAGCAAAAGGGCTCTTAAATTTGATTGGATCTTTTGGGCATAGCTACCTTCCCCCCAGCCACTACTTTGACCATTTGGATTTTCCTACATTCAGATTGAGCCTTAGTTCCTAGTCTAATGACATTTAAGGGCAAACCCCTTAAAAAAAAAATTCTACATCATTAACCTATATGTACATATTGAAAAAAAAAAAGTAAGGCAGACTTGACATTTGAAGATGCCTTCCGTATCTTGCCCAATGAGGTCAATGTTACTTTTTAGATACATAACGGAAATGCATAAATGAATTGTGCTGATAACTTCTCAATATAGGCCAAGTGAGGCCAAGATCCTTCTTTCTAATTATATGTAAATCTAGATATCTAGGTGTAGTTCTAGTTTCTACAGTGTTGAAATATAGATCTAGATCTGTGAAGATAGATTAAGATACCATTAGAAGTTAGATATCTAGTTCTTAGACTGATTTCATGATGACTGAACGGTTTGATGAATCGACGGCCAACCTGAAAACTATAGAAAATGGAATTAGAACCAAGTTTCAATGGCAGTGGTGAGAAGAAAAGAATTGCAATGGGTATAACTTCTGTGACATAAATTGGAAGACTTCTAGGAAAATGTGCCAGGAGATGGGGTTTTAGGTCTTGGTGGGTTTGAAAATAAGGTGACAAAATGTATGTGTTCATGGCTATTAATATAGTCGATATAATTGTAAGAAAATGTGCTGGAAGATAGGGTTTTGGGCATTACTTGTAATGAAAATGCTTCAGCTTTTAGGGAGTGGTTGTCCCCATGACCACCTAATAAGGCTCTGCCCTAGACCCTTTGCATTTTTCATTTTCAGGCAATTATATTGTGCCTTACATCCAGGTCCTCTCCTTAAATATATTGATGTTTTGTGATTGATGAAGCAAGATTGGTCACGCCATCTCTCTTTTGTTCCTTCATTGGCTCATCGTATAGATAAAGTTACAATTAAATATCACAGTTAATTCATTTTGTAGAGTTTGAATTTCAAAGCGTTTTCTGTGTTGTAAAGTTATTTATTACATAATGTCACAACAAAGGATTATTCTTTACATAAAAATATAATTTTGTAATCCGCTTAAAGATAATGTTTAATTATAGTATGCTTTAATCCATAAATGTTGCCAGTATATAATAAAAGCAAAATTTATCTCAAATTTTTCAAGTATCAATTTTTTTAGATTTGCAGTCAAATGGTCGCTGAAATTTTGAAGCCTTAGAGATTTTGAAATCATATTTACTTTCAAATTATTTGTAAAAAAAATCAAATTGGTCAATGATTGAGTAGTTTAACTTGTTCCAGGCTGTAGTGTCATTTTTTATAGAACTCTAACTTATACGCAGGTCCGGCAGCAAAGCTGAATGTTCAACCAGAAACAGAAATGAGACTGGAGAATGGTGGATGTCCCAATTTCAAAGTGGAAGTCCATGATGCTGCTGGGAACCTCACTTCAGGGGCAAAACAGACTGTTTTAGCAAGGGTAAAACTTCATTGATCAGAGATTTGTATGGTGGAACAATGAATGACAAATGCTTTTGCTAATCAATATAATCTTGCTTGCAGTTGAATATAGATGCTGTCTGATAAATATGAATGGAGCAAATACTTCGGAACTTTGATTATTATTCTCCTCTGATTCTCTCTTTTATTTTAATAAATTTCTTATTTGTTCCCTATGGAATGCACTAACTTATGTAGTTTTTAAATGTTTAGAAGTCAGTTTCACTCATTGCAGCTTGCTGAAAAACATAATAGATGTGTAGAAGCTGCTCTTTGTATGTCAATAGGCAAAATCACTAAACATGATGAAAGAAAGCCATACCCTAGAATATTTGTACAAATTTTTCATCTTTCAACAATTTAATCACACTTTGTAATTCAAAAATTAATTTGAGTAAAGTCTATACATGAACGATTTTATGAATGTTAGCTTTTATCCCCCTCAGCCCCTAGTATGTTTATATTAGTGGAGCATGTTTGGACACAATTAATGGAAATAATGGAGCACTCCAAGTTTGCTGATGATAAAACACTACAAGATCTTATAGGCATATCAGAAGAGAGTCATTAATTTGAGATTAAGTGATTTTCAGATTTGTACAAATATAATTACCAAACATTAAATGTTGATAAAACAAAAGAATTTACTTCTAATTTTAGCAAAAAGACAGGAAATTTCATACCAGTGTACATTAAACTAGACCAATTGATAGTTGCAAGCATTTATGCCAAACGGAAGATTCAAAGTTAAACTGGTATGCTCATATAGATTCTTTGTGTAAGAAATAAATAGAAGCTGAATTATTTGAGGAAGCTGAATTTGTGTAACATAAATGAAACAGTCAGGCCTGTTTTTGCTCTGCAAGCCATCCATTGTTTGCTTTTGCATCACTTGTAATGTGGATCTGCATTTTACAATGTAAAGACCAAACTTGATGACCTGATCGAAAGGGCAATCTTTTCACATATACAGAAAGCCAATAATTAAAAAGAAATTAAACAATCTAAGCTAAAAAATTTGATCACTAATTATAGCAGAAAATTACTTTTCACACTCTTAACTATGGGATGAAGCCTTTAATCTTGGCAAGATGTTGAAATATCTTAACTTATTTGCAATAATTATTTAAATGTATGTTCTTATGTTTTCTATCATTTCAAAATCAGATTTCCTGGATTAGTACAGCAAGGATTTATCACAATTTATCTTAGAGTGCTTCCATCTATTTTTTTTTGTTCCAGTTGGTAGGTGCAAGCAGTCTACCAAGCTTCAATGTTGATTGCTCAGCCACAGGATCAGCAGTACTGTCTGGCAAACCCATCTTATTGAAACACATAAGTGGGGAGAAAAAAATTCTAGCTATATTTGACATTCAGGTATTATAGATATTTGTTAAAAAGAAAAGAAAGTAGAAACTAGATAAACCTATTCTGATATCATAAGTATATCTGGTATTGAATTAAAAAATTAACCATGAGAAAATAATGAAACAGTTTAGGAGATGACCAAAACTTTGAAGTAATCTAATAGATAAAATTAACAGATTGCACTGAAAAGTAATGCAAAACTGGATACAACTTTTGCATTTGTTAAAAATATTCAGATACTTTTTACTAATGTATGTAGTTAAAAGTTATTGCTATTCTACCAAAAGTTATTTTGCTCAGGGTGTGCGAAACTTGAAGGCAGTAGAAAGAACAATTTATATCACTCCCAGCAAAAGTCCTTCCACCATCAAAGTTTTTTATCAAGGCGACGGCAAAGTGAAAGAGATTACCTCAGCTCAGACCCTTTTACAGGAAGCTGGGCTTACAATAGACAACTTGTGTAAGTAAATTCAACATATTTTTCTTAATCATGTATAGCAATGCCATGAAATAATCCAAATAAGAAATAAGAGAGAGCAGTAAACTTTATTCTTAAATCTGTAAAGCCTAATTATTGCAATATGGAAATTCTGTCTTTGAGATTCCCTTTATTTCATTTTATTCAAAAAGAATAATTTCCAGTAAATTTGAAACTAATTGGAGATATACTATACCAAACTTACAATGTCATTTGCTTTTTCTGATTGTTCATTGTATATTTATGATTAAGTTTTAGAAAACAAGGCAATGTTTTTCTTGTAAATAAGGACTGCTAAGAAACTATGAAAAGGTAATTCACATATGCTGTTTGAAAAAACTCCAACTGTCTTTGTGTATTCACATCTACAAATATCATTAAGATTTGTTCATTGAAGCATTTATTAAAAATAAATATAAACATTGGAGTTCAATGCTTTTGTACTCCTTTACCCATCTGGCATAATGAGACCTCTCTCTTTACCTCATTTTCCAGCCTTTGAAATTTTTAATGAGGCAGGTCAGCCTGTTCAAATGGACGAGAAACTTGTTAATAAAGTAAAGGTAAGGCTGATTTATGTTTGCAGTTTTTGATATTGTGAGTGAAGTTCACGAGCAGTGAGGGACTGAAAGGCTTGGTGGGAAGGCAAGAGTGTATGAATGAAGGCAAGCTTAGCCTTAGAACTATAAAAGCTAGTGAACACGAGGGTTCGTCCTCTTTTACATTACATTTTTGATGAAAGAAGAATGGCAGGAGATTTTACATCTGTATAACTAAGTCGGGAGAGGAAAAATTTATTACCCGCAATAACCAAAGGAAAAATAAAAGCAAATCTCCTTATTTCATTTTATGAAAATATTGCTGTAATAACTGGCATAAAGAAGTTTGCTACGTCAATTTGACACCCTAAGGGGGAAAGAAACATAAACTAAATATCATGATTTCAATTGTAATGAAATACCACTCACAATAAATGTGATATAGAGAATTTGAAATAGTTTTATACTTCAATTTCACGTGTTAAGTGAAAAGAAATGAAATAAAAATCAATCACCTGAACTGATTGGTTGAGGCAAGAAATTATATTCTGTCTACAAGACAATTATAAAAAAAAATCAATAAAGTGAACTTCAAGACAATTTTATGAAACAAAGTCAAATCATCAAAAGAATATTAAAACAGAGGAACAGATACAGAGCAGGGAGATAGAAGACTCAAGAACAGACAAGGATTTGTGTGTGTATGGAAGAAGACCTAGAATGTGCAAGATGTAAAAAGAAAGGATTACCAAGAATTGAAATGTAATAGTATAAATTATATAGTTATGAAATAGTATGGAATAATTTATAATTTTACTTCATAGATATATTTATTAAGTTAGATTAATTTCTTAAACTTATTGTTTTGTTTTGTATTATGTAGAAGGGGGGAAATTCATTAGAATAAATATTAGAAATCTAAAATATTGTTGGATTTTTATTTTGTCATATAACTATATATATATATATGTTTGTGACGTTATAATTAAGTTTATTATGGATTAGGATTTAAATCTTAATTAAGTAAATAATTATATTAAGAAAATTTGGGTCCTTTGCAAGGAATTAAACCTCATTTTCTAAATTAGATAGAAGATACATTAGTTAAAGAGAGTGTATTATTACAGATATCTTTGTTATGGTGATTTATCTTGCCATTTGACAATTAAGTATTTATTTTTCTTGATGAAATAGGAAGAACATGATATCCATTTGTATTTTTAACATTTTTTTTTATTTTTGTGAATAAAAAATGCTAGTTTTAGAACTAACATGTTTATCTCCCTTTTACTTGAATCTTTAAAGATAAACTATGTTTTGGAAATGAATACCGGCTTTCTCAAATTTAAAAAGCCTTTAGAATTTAAATCAAACATATAATCCTGTTGTACATCTTGTAGATGAAACGGTCTTTACAGTTTTGAGGATACAGTCTGATGTGCCTTGTCCAAACTCAATGTATTGTTTGCTTCTGTAATAGTATAGGCAATATTTTTCCATTCATCTCCTTAGAAAAATTTGATGGAAAATTAACTGTTTTGATGACTTAAGCCACTCTATATCTGGAATTTTGTTTTTGTCTTTAAATCAGCAACTTGAAAGCAAGGGCATGAACAGAAATATGGCAGTCTTTTATAGCTTGTTACTGTTTCTTGCTTTTCTTGATCTTTCTCAAAAATCCAATTTGTTTAGTTCAGTATCTCTTCTGTGACTTTATATAGAAAGGATGTTTTAGTAAAATGTACTCCGATCATGGCTTTAAAACTTGCCTAAACAGTTAGTAATACATATTAAATCTATTTTGTCTGACATTTCCAAGTATCCTAAGCTGCTTTTGTTTGAGACAACATTTTTCTGATTCATGTATCTTCTTCTTTTCCATTAATTGCTGGAAAACTTTAAATCAATATTGTTGAAATTAAAAAAAATATTTTATTACATTTTTTTTCTGTTATTCTTTTCAATGCATATATCTTTGCTATCAAACAGAAATTACCGTGTGTGTGTTGGGGAAGTGGGGAAGATGCAAGCGAGTAAAGAGAATTTATTTCCATGATTAAGTTCTTAATTTCCTTTATTGTTTAACTGGTCTGCAAGAGATTTTGATTCTTGATCAAAACTATTTTAAACATTTAAAGTGTTAACCACCCTTTTAATGGTTTATAGACATTTTTAGATGATTGTTAGCTGGTGTGGAAGTTATGTATATATTGTTGTTTGTTACCTTTGCTCATTTGGTTCTGCTGGCTTTTTTTATGAGATAAATGTATAAAACTTTGCCTGGGCATGTTTCTGTATGAGCTTCCCATGCCTCTCTTGTACCAATTTTTGACACATGGATATATGTCATTTCTTTTTGTTTCTAGAATCATATATCTGAAAGTGAGATAGAATTGCTCATTAAATTTTGTAGCTATTGCTATGCAGATTGCATATTTTTGTCTTATCCTTCAGCATAGAAAATTGCATTAATTTACTTCAGGATTTGAGTTCTTCAAATGATTAACAACATATGTATTTAGAGACGTAATAAGGTCTAGGGCATTATTTTGGTGCTTATAAAATAATTGTAGTCCTTCAAATGCTTTTTTTTTCCTCTTTGTCACTGCTCTGCTCTCTGCTTTTTCTTTGCTCCATGCTTGTTTGGTATAAGAGCCTTGATCGCTCTTTCCCAAGCTTATACTGTACAAATGATTCTTGTAAAAGTGTATAAAATATTATCTGTTAAGTAAACTGTTAATTTTACTTGTTATAATTATCTGAAGTTAGTTTTGCTTTAATGCTAAAATGCTCACAGCAAACAATAACATTTTTGTGCTCATTTTTAAATGAAGAAAATTTATTTATTTTTTTATTTTTTGCAGATTTATTTGAGAAAAGAAAATTTTTGTACATGAATTTAGGACATTTGATGCAATGTATATGCAGTTCAAGAATCTTGAAAGTTCTGAATAATCACCCTAATGATAGATAAGTAGTAAATTCTACCAACTGAGGATCAATGAAGGCTATAAAAAGTATGTTCACATTTTTTCCTCTCAGTCAAATTTCTTTTTGGAAAATATTGATATTATATAAATGAGGAACACAACATATATCAAATATTTCATTTTATTTACAACAAGCTTATTTCAAAAATGGAAATGAATCAATATTTTGAACAAGTGGAGCTGACAGAAAGTACTGACAAAGTTAAAGCACAAAATGATGAGGCGTTGGCATTAATTTGCTTTGTTTCATATCGAATGTGTCACCAAAACAAATTCATGTTTTGGAATGTTCTGTTGCAGTCTTGTTTAAAGTACCAGAATTTTGCAGAAGACAAAGATGAGAAATTTTTAATTTACAAGTTCCTCTTGCATCTCATCTATATAATTTTTTTTTTTTTGGGTTAGGTAAACTGGGCACCAAAAGTGACTCAGGAAATGGCTGAGAAAAAGTTGCTGCCACCCATTAAGGTTCTTCACTCTGTGCTGGAGCCCAGATATTGTCAAGTCAGTGTGATGGATGGAGATGGACTGGAGCTTCAGTTCAGTGTACTGTAAGTTGGCTGTTATCCACAAATTGACTCATCTGATAGATTGGAAGATGTTTTGAAATTTTATTGTATAGCTTTGATATCATCGTAACATTTTACAGCTTCATTAAGGTTTTTTTCTTCCTCTCTGAAAAGAAGAGTGGATAATATCAATCCCACCTTTTGACGAATTTAAGCTTTGTTGATCATGATTCCTCATCACAGTGCTACCCCAGGTCCAGCAACCCAGATGATGTGCAAATTGTCTGGAGATGCTACCTGTACTGTGGGCTTGCCACATCCAAGCCGCATCATAATCAGTTGCAAGGACAAATTTGGCAATGAAGCACAAGTAAGAATACTGAAATTTTAATAAGCAAAACACAAAGCTGTAAATCGAAGAGACACTTTTGCACTTGTTGGTGTATATGTTTTAGAGAATACTTAGTATTTTCATCTGAAGATATTCAGTGTACAGTACAATTGTTTTTTAATTATGGTACGTTAACTTGCTTTGTCTATTTTTAAGCAATATAATTTTGTTTCATGATTTGGCATAATGATTAAATCAAGGCTCAGACCTAGTTCACAGCACAAAGTGTATATGTCTGATTTCATTTACTAAATTTGTCACAGAATTCTCAACCATTTATCTCTAATTAGATGAATAGCTATAGTGGCAATGGCAGTGTTATCAGAACTATCTTTGGTTTAAGTTTTGATATAATTCTTCCACATTACTGGAGCCTTTTTTTAATATCAAACTTAAGCACCCTTCAGGCAGGGTAAAACTAATCTCATCTTCTGATGGTCTGGAGTTTAAAATCCATGCTACAGGCCAGGGCAGACTCTTAACCACACATCCATCATCAGCATTAGCAACAGCAGTTATTTGTAATAGACAGTGACACTAGGAAATGTGGCCTTAATGGCAATCATAGTTCTTTTTTTTCGTTTGTGAAATTTAGTTGTTAATTCTCTCTCTCTCTCTCTCTCTCTCTCCTTCCCTTCCTCCCTTCCCCCATCACTCTACCCCCTGTCTCTCCCCTCACTCTCCCCCCACCCTCTTGTCTCTCTCTCTCCTCTCTCTCTCTCTCTCTCTCTCCCTTCCCCCCATCACTCTACCCCCTGTCTCTCCCTCCCTTTTCTCTTTCTCTCCCCTCACTCTCACCCCCCCCCCTCTCTTTCTCCTCTCTTTCTATCCCCTGCCCCCCCCCCCCCCCCCCCCGTCTCTCTCTCATTCTGGCTCTCTCCCCTTACTCTCCTTATGTGTTTCTCTCTCTCCCCCCTCTTTCTCTCTATCTCTTTTTCCCCCATCCCCGGTCTACCTTGTGTGTCTCTCTCTCCCCATTCTCCCCTCTCAGTTCCCCCTCTCTCTCTCCTCTGTCTCTCTCTCTCTCTCTGTCTCTGTCTCTCTCTCTCACTCTCTCTCTCTCTCTCTCTCTCTCTCTCTCTCTCTCTCTCTCTCTCTCTCTCTCTCTCTCTCTCTCTGTGTCTCTGTCTCCCTGTCCCTCTTTTCTCTTAACCTACCACTTTAAACATTGCTTTTTTATATTAACCTCATGATCCTTTATAAAATATTTATGGTAAGTTTTAAATGTTTTTCCCATTTAACCTGAACTAAATTTTGCAGATTTCCAATACTAAAGGGATGAAAATTTCAGGGACCTCACTCCGAAATGGGGCTTCAATTTCTCTCTTGTCTAATGTAAGTAGCAACATATGAATAAAATAAGTCATTTACGTCAATGCTACATATCTTTTAAAAAGTTGGAAAATCATAACCACTCTCTCAATATACAGGAAACATAGAAAGCTAAAACCATTCAATTCAGATGCTTTTGACTGACTCTGTGAATGAGTTCCTCATCAGAGTCTTGCCGTCAGAAATAATTTCCAATAATTTAGATCACTTTCCTGAAATTTTGTTTTACAAACTTAATTATCTGCAAATGTCAGATGAAATGCTGACTAGATTGGATTGCTGCAATTTTTTTTAAACTAAGATATTTTTTAAAAAGTTTTTTTTTTAATAGATGTTTGCATCTGAAGATGCTACTCAATTTACAAGATCTTATTTTTACTATAATGATTATCAACATCTGGCAACCAAGCATCACTCAAAAGTTTCTTTAAGGCTTACAAGGAAATCTTTTATCCATTGCTGGATGGAATGCCCGCCACCCTGAAAGCACGTTTAACATTTCAGAATTATTTATTGATTACCTGTGCTTCTACTGTTACAACTCCTCCTCCTCCTCCTCCTTCTCCTCCTACTACTAATACTGCTGCTGCTACTACTTCTACACTACTACTACTACTACTACTACTACTACTACTACTACTACTACTACTACTACTACTACTACTACTACTACTACTACTACTACTACTACTACACTACCACTACCACTACCACTACCACTACCACCACCACCACCACTGTGCCTGCTACTGCTGCTGGGATTGCAACTGCCACTGCTGCAGATGTGGATGCTGCTGCTGCTACTACTTTTGCTACTGCTGCAGCAAACTATTACGAATAATCACTTAATACTTATAAATGTCTGTGGACGAAAACAACTTCTACATTCACTACATGTTAAGCTATTTCTCCATCTGTGGGGAACAAGCCAATTTAGTTTGTAAAAAAAACTTATTGAAAAAAAATTAATGATTATGAAAAAGATTCATTTTGTTATTAAGTTCGTATTACAGCAAAAGCTATTTCGAAGAAAGAACCATAAAAACAAAACAGAGGGATAAAAAGAAGAAAGGAACAAAGTAAAAACTAGTGTAGAGAACATGATATTTATATGAGATTTTTTTTCATTCCAGAATTCAGCAGAAGTTAAAAATATTATTTTTGATGAGGTAGGCCAGAAAGAAGTGCAAATTTCACTGCATGATATGGTAAGCTCAGTCAAATGCCAGGTTCTTGCTGGTCCCCCCACAACTCTCAAGATTGATGGCTTGGATGTTGAAGAGGTACAATTAATTTTGGATTAAAGATTTCTATTATATATTCAACAAAGGATTTTTATGATATTGTGAAAGGATTAGATACCATGCTTTTTCAGTAAGGAAATCACAGTCAAATGTGATGGTTAAGATGCTATTTTAGAAACAAAACATCTTGTTTATATTATTGACGTAAGTCACTTGTAATAGCCGCATCTTTTTTTTAACACATAGCCTATTTGCCAATAGAGACTGATTCTTCAAATTTGAGATTTTTTTTTTCTTTCTTTGAACACCTTTATTTTATTTTTATGTTTCAATGCATAAAATCTGATAAAATGCAACTATCTTCATACTCAATTTGGTTTGTCATTTGCATTTTGAAAAAAGAGAAAATTTTTAGTTCATCAAAAAAAAAAAAAAAAAAAAAAAGCAATTCTGTCTACACAAATCTAGAGGATACAATTAGGAGCTTTTTCCTCTATTTACTTTGTCTGCAAACTTTGTGGCAAACTTATCAATAGAAAAAAAAAGACTGATAGCAATGGAAGTCGTACACATCAATCAGCTAGTTTGATCTAAAATAGATGAGAATTTTCCAAGAATTCAGGAAAGCAAAGTATGCTATAAGTTCATTAGGCCTGAAAGTTTTATTTTTTTAAATATTTACATTTTGAAACAAGTTTTGAAAGCAGATAAATTCTTTCAATGCCTCAAAAAAGTCATTTTGGTTGATCTTTAAAAAAAAAAAAGAATTAGATTTGAAAGAGCAAAGAACAGACTGACCCATATGGTTAAGAAATCAGTATTCAAGTCTATGAAGTACAAGGCCTCAACAGTTACCCACTGAAACATTTCTTCAAGCTCTGCATAACATGTTCACCCTATTACATTGACTGATTACCATCCAACATTTGTTCTTCAATTGTAGACTATACATAAAGTTGGGAAATACATCTTCTGATAGTTCAACTTCACATAGGGCAACTTGCCCTTTCACTTTTAGAGTTGACTTGTTACTTCTGGTATAAAAAAATTAGATTTAGAAACATTTTCCTCAAACTGTTTTGAACCCCCATACATGTAATAAATTACTATATTCCCATATTTTGTATACATGCAGCGCCCCAACTATAGGCAAATATTTATTTTTCTAAGTGAAGATGATTTTGTGTCATTATTACTTCTGTTGTGATAATTATCATCATCATCATCATCATTTTCTTACTTTAAAAATGATAATGTTTTTCATTTGATTTATATATTTTAGTTTTTAACACAAACATGCATTTTCTTCCCAGCCTCTGATTGTCCACAGTGACCAACCTGTGACCAAGCCTTTCAGAGTTCTCTTGTTTGATTCTTCAGGAAATCAGTGTCATGTCAAAAATATTGCCACTTTCATCTCTAGAGACAACAAACTTAAGGTGAGAAGAGAGCAAATATTATTGGTTTATTCAGTTTTGATAAACCAAAATTAACAGGAATACTGAAATTGTATAAACAATCCAAATGAAAATAAAAATCTGCATTGATACGCAATACAGTCCAATCAATTTGAATTTGATTGGAAAAGTGAATGCTATTAAGTGATGTGATTGAATTCCTTAACACAAAAATGATTTACAGATAATTGTGAGATTGAACTAATGGTCTCCTGCTGGGTCCAAGCTGTATGCTCTGAAGCTAACATAATATTAAGCAGAGAAAAAGAAAAATATTAACCCTCTAAGCGTCGCTGTAAACAGTGTGTAGTGTCAGGGCATTTATAGGATTTTACAGGCGGTTCAAAAATTGCTCTGAAATACAATCAAAATGAAAAGAAAACCCATAAAACCCATACATTTTCTGAAAGTTAAAAGGATGGCTAAAACATTGTGATTATTTTTGGCATCAAATGACAACCAGATGAACCTGACCTTGACCTTGAAATGCTGGCATCCTTTTTTCACACAAAAAATCTGCGTTTATAGGCAAACAAAAAAATTCTTACCCCAAAAGAGACTGTTAAGATTTTTTTTATTTAACTTACAGAAGTGTATACGTATAATAACATCTGACTAAAAATGTTGATCATAGACCAATTATTTAGACATTATTACTTCCTATCAATATATATAAAAAAGTTGAATATGAAAGTCATCCCTTCAGCACACTCAATGTTTCTGTCACCCTATTTTACAAATCTTACTAATTTTACTAGTAAAATTGCTTTAGTTTAACAAAATAATTCTGCTGCGTATTCTAGTCATATCTACATCTGATTCCTCTTCAGAATCAACTACTCTGATTGCAGGCTAACTTCCACTAGATCTACACTCTAGAGCCTGTATACAAAACATTTGGGAGTTAAAGCACATGTAAAATTAGCATGTCTTTGTAACGATATTGTTAATGACTGATGCAAAACATTTTGTAATGACATCATTACTAAAGACGCATACAAAACATATTTTACGATATTGTTAGTTCTTCCCCACGCACATCACAGTAACCTCACATTTTCCCTACAATTGTGAAGCTTGTTTGTGGTGAAGTGAAAGAATATTGTGCTCATTTGATAAGTGTTTTACTTGTTTACATTTAATGGCGGCTAAAAAATTATACTTTCTTGCATTGGAAGATTTCGAGGAAGAAGAACTATCCAAGGAATTCCTGCAAACCATGCTATTCAAGTTTTAAAAAATCTATATTATATATATTTTTCTTGTTTGCAGTGTTGCATTCAACTGGTTGTAGTGAAATTGTCATACACATGTAATATATGATCTAAATTGAAGTAATTTTTAAGGTCTGAAAGTAGATGAAAATCTAGAAACCTTCTTTAAATTCCTTTTGTGCAAATATTCATAATACTCTGAAGTCTGATATCAAGTCCCTACAACTTGCAGGCCTAAATCTAGATCGAGATTTTTAACATGTACACCTGTTTCACATTGAAATTTACTGTTGTTTTTAAAGATTCTAGAGTAGATATTCACTTAGACCGTGACTTTCCAGACAGCAATGCTCAGCCTTGCTTAGATCTATGTACATTTTTATTTTAATTTATTGTTTAAAAAAGATAAGTTGTCAACTGATTTTGAAGGCTTTAGGCACCAAACCATTATGAAATGAATTCCTCAATTTTTCATTGCACTGTATAAATTTGGATTTTGATGAAATATGGCATTTATCTTACTTAAATCAAGATTGTGTGCTTTGCTTAAAATAAGACCTGGCACCAATGGCTTCACCTAGGTCAGCCTTATATTTGGATAATTCTCAAGCATATATTGTATATATATATATATATATATATATATATATATATATATATATATATATATATATTTATTTATTTATCTTACTTAAATCAAGATTGTATGCTTTGCTTAAAATAGGACCTGGCACCAATGGCTTCACCTAGGTCAGCCTTATATTTGGATAATTCTCAAGCATATATATATAGATGTAAATGCTACATATTTTATTTCACTTTATGACTAAAACTTTTTTTCAGTTTAGCTAACAGCAAAAAGTCCTGCTGAATAAGATTTGACTTGTTTAAATGAGTCTATGAAGTTCTAAAACAGAACTTTAATGATATTCATTTATTTCAAGTTTTATCACCTTATTAATGATCTTGCAGTTATTCATACAAGTCTGGTTATGATTTAAGTAAAAAGGAAAAAAAGAAAGAAAGAAAAAAAACAGTGCGTCAAAAATCTCTTTTGGGCAACTCATTGTGGTGAAATTGCTTGGCAATTGTTATAAAATTAATTTATTCCAAAATACTATTAGCATTCTTATTGAATTTTTACTTTTTGTTGTTTTACAAGAACTATTTTTCAACGTGAAAGGAAGTTTTAATAAGAATTTTCATAGAAAATTATCATTTAATAGGCTCAGTATAGCAGTTAAGAGATATTGATCAATTCAGCATTGAGAACTCTACATCCACAGATTTGTCCATCTGCTTGTATTTTTGTATTTCAATATCTTATTTGATAATGCATGCTCATTCTTTATGTGGTCTTGAATTTCTCAAAATGTAAGGAACATTTATATCTTTCAAAATCAGCCTCACTGTAAATGCTTGGAGGGTATAAAGCCTTTTTCCTATCAACAAAAGACAATAAAATGAAACTCTTATGTAATAGATTCAGTAATTTTAGGTGTCTCTGTGAAAATTTGGAATAATACTGAATGGTTGAGGGTAATTTTCATAATGTTGTTTTCATATTATTTAACTTGGATTTGTTTTTATCTTTAACAGATTATGCCATCCTCAAATTCTGTTCTAACGGATGAAAATGGAGTTGCAGATTTTGACATATTGACTTTTAATGGACCTTTGTGAGTGCTCTTTTTTGAAACCTTGATATGATTATGTTTTGTAATGAATGACAGGAGAACTGAATCTGATAATTTGATGAGAGGAAACGACCTTGAAGCACAGCATATTTAATAGCCATCCAATGCTCTTCCACAATCTTATTATCATGATGCTTAGTCCATATAGTAATGAAGGCATAAAACAAAATTGTCATGTCTAGTTTCTGTATTACCCAACATTGTCGAAAAGCATATATTACAAGATCACCTATTATTACCCAGATGTTCAATTGAACCAAAATAAACTTCTAAATGTTTTAAAATTTGTAATTTATGCATTAGAAGAGTTCTTGTATTTTTAGCTTTTTGCCAGGTTTGTATAATCTCTAAGGACCAAGATATTGTCAGTTGCAAATAACTTTGGATTTCGTCATAAGTCTAGCAAAATTATTGATCTCTAATTCTAGCTTTAGAGTTAATCTGGTAGAGGAAGAAGAAGGCGATTTAAAAAAAAAGTGATATTAAATTAGAAAATGTACAAGTTAGCAGATCAATTCATGAATGGATAATGGAGTCACAGGTCAGATTTCACCAGACATCTTCAAATCTATATTTATAGCACTGCCAAAGAAACCAGGGGCAGAGACTGAATTACAATAGAACAATCTCTCTTATGAGTCATGTCACCAACTTTTAAGAATGATCAAGATGCAAGTCAGAAACAAAATCAAACCGGAAATAGCAGTGGAACAATATGGCTATGTGGAGGGAAAAAGAACAAAAATCTTACCTACATCCTTCAAGCTATAATTGAATGAGCTATGGAAGTACAAAAAGAGATACACTATGCTTCATTGACTACACCAAGGCATTTGATAGTGTACATCATGATGTGATAATCACACAACACAGTTGAAGATAGAAAAGACCTACGTGTGTCAAAAACATGTACTGGAAACAGATAGCAGCAATGTGAGTTGATGGGGAAACTAGCTCATTGGTGTCAGACAAGGATGATTTCTTTTCCCATACACACACACACACACTCTCTCTCTCTCCCTCTCTCTCTCTCTCTCTCTCTCTCTCTCTCTCTCTCTCTCTCTCTCTCTCTCTCTCTCTCTCTCTGCGGAGAAATAATAATGAGAAACCCTGATGGATATCTAGAAATTAAAGTAGTAAACAATTTGAAATACACTGATTACACAGTATTAATGGCAGAAAATGAAGAAGACTTGCAACGATTATTAGACATTGTTGAAGAAGAAAGCAGGAAGAAAGGGTTGGAATTGAACAACAAAAAGACAGACTAATGGTTGTCAGTCAATATAATGAGTGTCCACAGATTAATATTCTTTATAAAGGGGAATAAACTCAAGCAGAGTAATAAATTCAAACACTTTGTTACTGTAATACACTCAAGCAGAGTAATAAATTCAGATACTTGGGTAATATAATATTAGTCAATGGATGCAACAACACTGGAATCTTATCCAGAATAATGCAAGGTAAAATGAGTTATCAAAGAATGAAATCAGTACTTACTAATGAATACATCTCTATTCTGCAACCTACTTTTCAGCCCAAAGTAATGACGTTTCCAAGTTCTTTCCTTTTCAGCCCAAAGTAATGACGTTTCCAAGTTCTTTCTTAAATTTATATAGTTAAAATCTGCAATCCTAATTTGGTTATAACTGAAATCTTCATTTTGTAAAGATTAAAAAATCGACCTTGATTTGGGTTATAAATGTTAACATGTCAAAGTCGTTTCCATAAAATTTCAATATGGTTTCCACCTTTCCTGACTTTCCCTACATTTTACAAACATAGCTAATCTTCGTCCAAAATTTGCCATGAATATTGACTAGTCTAGTAAAAGATTTCAACTAGTTAGGCCTATTTTTCAGAGTAAGTTTGGACCTTTTCACAAGTATAAATCCTAGATCTAGACTCAGATAAGGGAGACAGTAGTCAGGATTTACTATTTCTTGATATCAATATGGAAAGAAACATTAATTGGCGTTTTTACATTTTTCTTTTTTCTTTTTTTTTTTTTTTTTACATCAATTGGATGAAATAATATTTTTGTGAAAGTAGTCATTAAAAAGATTAGATTAATGCTCCTTGGCCTGGGATAATTTAAAGTTTATAGGTTTGTGGCGTACTGAACAACTTTTTCTCAGCTGGCAGTTCTGTCTTTGGGCAACTTTTTTTACCCTCGGGCACAGAGCTAGGCTTTGCTGTCAGGTGACAGGCTATCATAACTGATTCGTTAATTTGATGCCATGGACCTCCAATGAAGCAGTTTTGTCTGTTCTCTTATGATTGCTCTTAGAAAGAGGAAAAGAAGGGAACAATTTTGAGTTCACCTTTTGAGTAGTCAGCAGTGTTTAAAAGTGCATTTTGTCAAGCTGCATGTAGAATCGTTCAACTGGTAACTATTATTGTATGTGTAGTGTATTGGTTTAAATACAACAAAATACAAGGTAGATAGACTAAGAAGTTGCGTTCAAGACCACACTTTATTTCTATTCTTTGTTTACATCGCCATTGCTCAATATTACCTGACTAACTGGCCAGGTTTTTGTATCATGCCTGTTAAGCCTATTGTGGCCATACTAACTACATAGTTGCAAGAAATAGAATTAATACGTATATCACATCCTTCCCTCTTCTTTAAAAATGGACAATGAAATGGACATTTTTAGAAAATTGTACTGTATTTATTCTAATGCTAAATCAAATAGTGTTTGACTCAGTTCGTGTCGAAATAAAGAAGGTAACAATACTTAATAGCTTATTGTGGTGGTGTTCGAAGATGTCTTCTTTGAACTTGAAGCTTGGCGATTAATTAGGATATTTATTTATTATGTAAGGAAAAATGAACTTGCTACTCTAGCACACTGAGGACGGGGTAGACTGCCCGGGAGCCTCGTCGGAGGAGGGGATTATTCTGCCCCTGAGTCCTCCAACTTCCTATTTATAAGTTAAGTTTCACTGGTGGCTTCGTTATCCGACCAGAGCGTCTCGGCTGAGTGCCTAGATTAGAGGGACTGGCACTCGTCGAAGCCACGGTAGGAGCTAGTGGTGGAACAGTAACAGGATTCGGCTCTGCAGATTGGCTGCGAGTAGTGTCCTTCGGGAGAGAAATGGGGAGAATGAGATCAGGGTCAGTTGCTCCTGGTTGGGTGTGATCAGGGTCAGTTGCTCCTGGTTGGGTGTGCACCATCTGATCAGCGTGTCTCCTCCACACGATGCCTGGTGAGGTCTGGATACTGTAGGACAGTGGACCATTTCGAGCTGTAATGGTGCCGTGGGCCCATCTGTCTGCAGCTCTGTAGTCGCGGGTGAGAACATTGTCTCCTGTGTTGAAAACATGGGCTCGAGCTTGAGAGTGGTGTCTGACTTGGTCGCTTTGGCTTTGTGTGACTTTCTCAAGCAATGATGGCCTGAGACAATCGAGGCGGGTGCGTGTGCTCCTGCCAAGGAGCAGCCGGGCTGGAGATTCTCCTGTAGTGTGATGCCGGGAGTTCCTATAAGCCAGTAAGAACTTTGACAGTTTTGTATGGAGGGAACCACAGTCCTTCTTGGCTGATTTCATGGCATTCTTGAAAATCTGTACGAACCGTTCAGCAATGCCATTGGTTGCAGGATGATATGGCGCACTGGTGATATGCTTTATGGCATTTGAGCGCACAAAGTTTTTGAACTCATCTGAAGTGAAGTTCGGAGCATTATCGCTCACTATCTGTTTGGGTAGCCCAAACCTTGCGAAAATGGTGAGGAGAATGTCAATTGTCTTGCTTGAAGTTGAGGAATCTGTGGGTACGACTTCGGCCCACTTTGAGTGTGCATCGATGACGATGAGGAACATATGGCTCATGAAAGGTCCAGCGTAATCGATGTGGACTCGATGCCACGGGCTGTCTGGAAAGATCCACGGGTGCAGGGGTGACAACTGAGGATTTTGCTGTGAGTGCATGCATCCAGAGCATCCTTTAGCCATGTGTTCGATGTCCTTGTCGAGCCCCGGCCACCAGAAGTAGTTGCGGGCCATGTTCTTCATTTTGACAATTCCCAAATGGCCATCGTGAAGCGCTTGGAGAACCTGAGGTCTCAGCTTTGTTAGAACTAATACTCTTGTGCCCCACAGTAGACAGTCTTGGTGAACACTGAGTTCGTGTCTCTTGTGGAAGTATCGTTTCACTTCATCTGATACTGTAGCAGGCCAAGTTGTCGTAGTAAAGTCAATGGCCCTTGATAAGACTGGGTCTTGACGTGAAGGCTTACTGATGTTGGCGCTGCTGACTGGCAGGGCCTCAAGTACTTCTGTGTAATACATAGTTTCCATTTCGCTATCATCTTTCACTTCTGTGGAAAGTGGCAGTCTGGAGAACGTATCTGCATTAGCATTCTCTTTGGATGATTTGTACTCGATGGTGTAGTTGAAACCAGATAAGAACGCTGCCTACCTTTGTTGGCGTGCTGCCGACGTTGCAGGGATGCCCGTTGACGGACTGAAGATGTACTTCAGAGGTTGATGGTCTGTCACGAGGGTGAAGTGGCGGCCGCAAATGTAGTTGTAGAACTTTTTGACTGCCCAGACTATTGCAAGAGCTTCCTTGTCAATTTGTGAATAATTTTTCTCAGCCTTTGTGAGAGTGCGCGAAGCGTATGCGATTGGCCTTTCTTCGTGTGTGATATGAGTACTGTCTGGGATGTGAGATAATACTGCCCCGATTCCGTAGGGTGATGCATCGCAGGCAAGCCGGAGAGGCAGTTCTGGAGTGTAGCGCATGAGGACCTTGTCTGAGGCGATCAGTTCCTTGGCTTTTAGAAAAGCATTATTGCAGTCTGTTGACCAGACAAAGGGTTTGTTGTTCTGGAGTAACTCATGCATGGGTTGAGCAATGTGGGCGATATTGTCCAGGAACTTGTGATAGTAGTTCAGCAGTCCCAAGAAGGAACGGAGTTGAGTTTTGTTCTCAGGGACCGGTGCTTGCAGAATTGCATCCACCTTGTCTTGGGTCTTGTGCAGCCCTTCCTTGTCAATTTTGAAGCCGCAGAAAATGACTTCGTCCTGGAAGAATTGACATTTTTCACGATTTGCCTTTAGGCCATTGTCTTCAAGTCTCTGCAGGACGTGACCAAGCTTCTGGAGATGCTTTTCATCGTTTTCGCCAGTGATGATCATGTCGTCTTGATTGACCTGGACTCCCTCGATGCCTTGAAGTATGGTGTCAATTGTCTTCTGCCACACTGCAGGCGAAGACGTGATGCCAAAAACTAGCCTGTTGTAGGCATACAGGCCCTTGTGGGTGTTGATTACTGTCAAGAGTCTGGACTCTTCATTCAAGGGAAGTTGAAGGTAGGCTTGACGCAGATCTATTTTCGAGAACTTCTGTCCCGAACCAAGGTTGGCAAAAATGTCCTCCACTCGTGCTTGAAGCACTGGATTTAAGGTGATTTTGAAATCTCCGCACAGACGGACATCGCCAGACTTTTTTAGAAACGGGGACTACAGGTGTAGCCCATTCTGAATGTTGCACCTTTGATAGGATACCCTGTTTCTCAAGGTTGCCTAGTTCCTGTCCCACTTTGTTGACGAGTGCGTAGGGAACCGGCCTTGCCTTGCAGAACTTCGGTTTGGCGTCGGGTTTAAGTGTTAGCGTAGCTGTATGAGACTTCGCCTTCCCTATGCCAGGGCTGAAAACTTCTTTATGTGTCTGGAGCAATTTTTGTAGGCCGTTTTTTATTGAGTCTGTTGTTGTTGTGGCTTCAGGTGATCTTGGACTTGCAGTGGTGACTTTAAGGTTTTTCAGCTTGTGCCACTGTAAACGGAAATGCTGTAGCCAATTTCAACCAAAGAGTGGATTATTTCCCTCTTTGACAATCCACAGTGGCAGTGTCTTGCTGAATCCGTTGACAGTGACGACTACATGTGCGTAGCCTAACGGACTGACTTTTTCTCCGGTGTATGTGTTGAGGATGATCGAGCGGTCAGTGCTCAACGATGGCGATTTCTTGAAAATTGCTTTGAAGTCTCTGATTGTCATGAGACTCAAGCCAGAACCGGTGTCAAGTTCCATTCGGATCCGAACGTTGTTGATCAGAGGGTGCACCCATATCTTATTTGTTGTCACTGCACTCTGATGCACCTGCAGGTCGATGCTGAAGAAGTCTGTGCCCTCTTCAAGCTGGTGAACCTTTTTGGGTTTGGCCTTAAACAGGACCTTGGGCTGTGTTGCCTTGGATCTGCAAACACTTTGAATGTGCCCTTTCTTGTGGCAGGCTTTGCATTCAGCCTCCCTGAAATAGCAGTTCTCGCGGCTGTGGTTAGTTTTTCCACAGGATTGACAGGCTGAAAATTTTCCCTTGGCTTGGGGTTTCCTTGCCATAGCATGAATTGATTTAATTTCTTGGCCTAATTGAGCACTGCTAGCATTGCCGTGCAGTTCTGTAGCATCGCGACTTGCCATCTCTAAGGCAACAGCTTTGTCATATGCGATTTGAAATGTCAGATCAGCTTCTTGGAGCAGTCTTTTCTGGATAGCCGTGTCCCTTAGACCGCAGACTAGCCTGTCTCGGAGCGATTGGTCGAGGTGTGGTCCGAAGTTACAGTGCTCGCTCAGTCTCTTGATCTCTACTGTATAAGCTTGTATGGACTCACCCTCTCTCTGATTCCTCTTGTGAAATCTGAAGCGCTCAGCAATCTCGAGGGGTTGCGGGGACAGGTGCTTATTTAAAACCACCTTCAGTTCATCATAAGATTTAGTTGAAGGAAGGTCAGGGGACGTTAAGGATCGAAGGAGCTGGTAGGTCTTTGCTCCGATGCAGCTGAGCAACGTGGCTGCACGCTTTTCTTCTGCTACATCATTCGCGATGAAGTACTGCTCCAGCCTTTCGGCGTAGTTTTGGAATGTTTCTACATTACTGTCGTAAACATCAACTTTCCGTGACATTTTTCTCTTGATCCTCGTCGCCAATTGTAGTGTATTGGTTTAAATACAACAAAATACAAGGTAGATAGACTAAGAAGTTGCGTTCAAGACCACACTTTATTTCTATTCTTTGTTTACATCGCCATTGCTCAATATTACCTGACTAACTGGCCAGGTTTTTGTATCATGCCTGTTAAGCCTATTGTGGCCATACTAACTACATAGTTGCAAGAAATAGAATTAATACGTATATCACAGTATGAGCTAAGATGGTTTTAATGAGCATCTTGTCTGACCTTCAACTACATATCAAAACACCAGCTGGAGAACAGATTTCTCTTTAATGATGCAAATAAAACTTTCAATTAAAGTTGGATTTTGTTTTTCTTCTAGAAATAAAGCAATGCTCTGAGTGTGCTATTGTGCAGAGGGAAGGAGGAGGATGGGGGATGGGGGGGGGGGGGAGAACCATGTCGAGGCCGGAAACTGTTTGGTAGCCTGTGTGCACTATGTGTCAATTTTGTATGTAACATAGAGGGTTTGAAAAACATTTAAGGTAACCAAAATTTGTGACCAAAAAACCCAGTCTTTTCAGTTGCTAGAAAGTGAAGTTGCCTATGTGCATGGTGCTTTTCTATTTTATTGTTTACATTTGTGGGACTAAACAGTTACTCAGCTAAAGTTGCCTAATGTGCGCCTAGCTTTAGGGTTTAGGTAGGGATCAAAAGAATATATCATGTCTTTATTTTGCAAAATGTAAATGGGAAATGAAAAAATGCATACTATATTGCATCATAATATGCTGTGATTTGATATCAATAAATATCAAATTGCTGGATCACAGCCAACCACAGTACTCAATATGAAATGATGTAAATCAAGTTTAGTTTCATTTTTTGAAACCCAGTTTTTTTTAAGTATGTACCTTATCAATTTGCCATGATTTTTTTTTTCTGTTAGGGGAACTTATGAGATTCGACCAAAAGCTCAGCTAGGTAGGTCAACGTTGTGTGGGCCAGCAGTAAAGGTCATCATCCAGGCCAATCCTCTGAAACCAGTGGCTGTTGAGGTGTCTTGTGGTCAGACAGGAATGCCTGTGATGGCTGGTCATACCACACTTGGTGAGATTGGATCTTCTCCAGACATTTTGGAGTTTTTAAGGAGATATATTTGCACTATTTGCACTTCATGACACCTAGGAAGTCAAAATGACCTGAATTGGGAAAAAATGTTCTTTCTGGCAATGCAATTAAATACTTCTATCATGTAATGTTGGGATCTTTCATTTACATTTCAATTCATCTTCAACTTGTTAACTGTCAAAAAGTTTTGGTTGGTTGCATGTTTGTAAAAAGCTATTGAAAGGGCAGAATATACCTTGAGCAAACATGAATTTTCTAATAGAAATATATGATGAAGTGGCTCTCAGGAGAAGCATGACTAGTTTTGGTTCTTTACCTTGGCAGTAAAATTGATAAGTATTTCATTACTGAAACAAATTTGATTTAAGCCAACCATCCAATATCTATTCTAATATGATCTAGACTTGTGAGATTCCCAGCAGAACTAAGTTCTCAATGAAGAGAGTGTGTATTTTTTGTTTGGATAGTTTTGAAAAAAGAAAGAAAGTTAGATGCATATGTGTCTGGATCAAAATGTTGGGATTACATTGTTTAATTATAACCCTAAGTAAGTAAAGAAAAGTGAGCTAGGCGCAGCTGCAGAACTCCAGCCATTTGTCCAGTCTGAGCTTGGAAATTTAAAATTCTCAATAACAATAAAGTTATGAGACAGGAATTAAAAAGCTCATATTTCAATGTTAATGGACATGGAGTGACAGCTTAAGAAAGATAATCTAACTGTTAGATTGTTGTTCTTCATATCAGTTTATGGCATATCTTGAGAAATTGTCTGATGCAGATTTTTTTGTTGACAATATAGAAAATTTAAACCAATTTCTATAAAATTAATCGTCTCAAGGAGATATGTACCTGAAAATGTTTATTTTACGAAGCAAGTTGTGACCAAATGATATTTTCGACGTGGTGTTGGTCAGGGACACCGAGGTGTATCTAAGGCCAATACCTGCACCTGAAGGTCACTGAGGGAGGTAGCAGAAGGAGATCTCAGCTATCTGCCTGCCTGTCCATTTTCACTTGACATCGGGGCGTTGATTACCAACCAGTGGGCTGGTAGGACTTGGGTCTGAACCTCCCACCGCTGAGTTGAAATGGTAGGGCCAGGAGGAGGCGTTTGCTTGGGAATAGGTGAAATGCTCGCAACAGATGGGGATTTTCACTGAAGCATTTTCAAGGCCTCACCCCATATCCCGACCGGGCTCACACTTCCTTATTGTGGGTGAACGGGGTTTGAATCTGATGGTTGGGGTTTGTGACTCCCAGATGATTAGCTATGGTCTGAGCTAAGAATAAATTGCTACATGTGCGCTCAATAGAAAAGCCCTAAACTGTGTCACAATATCTAAGTAGTTCCTGCTGAATTGATCTTGGTACTCAATCCACATGTCTTGGAAACTTCTCTATTCAAAGCATCACAACAATTAAAACTCCGGAATGTTGGCCACTTACATAAATGTGACATGTGTGAACTGTGTTGGGGACTAGAGAGATGTAGGTCCCTTCAGACTTCTGAAGTCCAACCTCTCCTACTCAGTCCCCCAACAGTGCACTTTTGCGCACTTTAATGGGGTGTCACGGGACTGCTTTCCCTCAAGTTGATTATCCAGAAGATAAAGTCTTTCCAGTGACAGCTGTTGCCAATACTGGATGAGTTTGACATTCTATACACAATGTGGAATTAAAAATAACTTGGTTACCTACATTAATCTTCAATTTTCTTTGTAATACAGATTTCTCAGTTGTAATCAAGTCAGAGACTGGAGCAATCCTGAAATCTGCTAGATCGGACTGCTTGTCCATGCAGGTAAACATCATAAAAATTGTTTGTACAATTTTCCTTTCCATTTTTAGTCAGGGATTGTAAATGTTTTGTTTTTTTACAAAGAAATCTAGGACTCCTAATCTTGAAGTGCTGTTCTTTAAAATCATGGCAAGTCATCATGCTTTCAATGTACATAAAAGCACATCTTCCTGCTATAACTTACATCTCTAATATGAAGCAAGAGCCTACAATACTTGATTCTCACTACATAGAGATCAAACTTTACAATTCAGTAATTTTATTGGATAGCAACCAATGTTAGTATTTGGTATTGTTTCCTTAGTGTTTATGAGATGGATAACATTTATAGTGAACTGCTTTGATTCCAAAGAATGATCAGTAAATGAGGAAAAAAAAACCAACAATCCCTCTCCCCCAGTTATGCTTAAGATAAATCTTGTGTAGTCGCTAGATTTTTTTTCCTATTTGACTTGGAATTTCTTTAAAATATGAGGATTTAATATGTTCATGCCAGATTTAGACTTAAAACTATAACAGTGATACATTTAGTAGCTCTAGTTTCCATTCACCTCAGTTGTCACAAATGTTTAAAGAAAGATAGCCATCTTATTATTGTATCTTAATATCAGAAGTTGCTTCTCTTGACTAAGTTTTCATTCAGCATTATTCTAGGGTTTAGACCATAAACGGGATATTTTGGAACAATTATTGTGTCCCTTAAGCTATTGTTTGAAATCCACGTTGTTTGTGATATTTCACCAAGCAAATGGAATGAAAAGCTGAATTAAAAAGATGTTCAAAAATACTTAAATCTAAAATCCTTCAAAACGACGTCAAACTATTGAAGACATACTTTTTTTTTTTTTCCAGCATTTTGGCTTTGATTTAAAATCATTTCTCTATGGTTTGAGGTCATAATGCCTTTGTGTTGCTTTTCCTTCAGTTTGAAACTTTTGAACTTGCATACTAGCAATGATCATATTAACCTCTGTCTTTGCATGGCACTAGACAAATACTTATACTCTATGAAATAAGCAAGAGACTGCTTTGACCTAGAAAAAAATCGGCTTATCTATATGTGGCTTGATGATGTAGACCTATGTGATGTTTTTTTTATTTTTTTTTTTATTAAAAATTGACATCCCCGTTTCAAAGTTAAACTTAAATCATAGAAAAATGCAAACATGTTAACTTATAGATCCTCATCAATTCCTAGAGCTTTTCTAGATGGATCAATATATAATATCTAGATATGAATTCCAGATAAGTTATGTTCTTCAAGGTTCAAAAGTTTTCTTAACATTCCTTGTTTTCACTACATATTCAGCTAAACTGTAAATCCTTGTTTTTGTCTAAAGTATGGCAAATAGATGACTTTTTTTTTACAAGCTCAAAGTATTTTCAATATTACCTTGTATTTAAATAATCATATTGAATTCAATGCTTTAGGTCTCCATTGAAAACCTTTGCATGAACAAAATGAACATTGGCTTTTTTGTAATGCAAAACTAAAAATTAAAAACTCATGAATCATTTTAACAGGTTTGATCTAATGAGGAAGATGCAAAATTTCTTAATAATAAATTTAAATATATGTCTGATTGATTGACTCACAAGCAAAATCCAAATTTTAGTTATATTCTTTCCATCAGTTTTAGGTGAGAATTGTTTTTGTGTTTTCAAAGTCTCTTTCTCTGTCTCCCTCCCTCACTCCCCCTCTCTCTCTGTGTCTCTGCCTATCTTTCAAACTTTGTACTTTCAAACATATGGAATGCTCTAGACTAGTCATTGCAATAAGATCAATTTTCATCTGTCTTGGCATTATCCCCCTATGCTTCTCTTTTGTTTACTTTCTTTCCGCCCAGTTTTCTTCTGTGCAAGCTCATGCTGTAGTGAAGACAGGTCCGGGATCATATATTTTCAAGTAGGATCTTCTTCTTTAAGTTATATTCTTTAAAAGCAATGTTCCTGTTTGCCCGTTTATGGTGTGAGTGAAAAAAAGTGAGATAAGCTGATGGACAGGAAGGTTGATTAATAGAGAGAAAGGGAGAGAGAGAGAGAGAAGTAAAGAAAAATCAACCACAAACCTAGATCTAGCTCGAGACCAACAAATATAGAAAAATCAACCACAAACATAGATCTAGCTCGAGACCGACAAATATAGAAAAATCAACCACAAACCTAGATCTAGCTCGAGACCAACAAATATAGAAAAATCAACCACAAACCTAGATCTAGAATCGACATTTAAGAAAGATAGATAAAGGGAGAGAGTGAAACACAGAATAAGAGAGCAATTAACAACATAATCATCTTAGCTGCTGTATACATATACGTATAATTCCATCATGTTTGTTAGTTATATTTCTTTCAATTTATGTGAGACTTTGGATATTTATATGATCTTTCAATCGCCATCCCCGTCTACATTACCACCTATTTATTAGAGACCCTCTACATCTCGCCTTCTCATGTATCAACTATCATTCTTCTACCTGCGCATCCCCATTTGAATCAGGTGTAAAACAAAAAAAAACCTTTTCCCAATTTTTGAATTTTGATTTCTCTACAGATACTAACCAGCTCTAATATTTTATTCCAAACACGCGCTCCAGCCTTATCTTACCCTCATATCAACGAGGTCACGCCCTCTGCCATCACCATCCCTAGCCATTGCACTGAACTTTGAAGCATTCTGCACATTGCCCCTCCCCAACCAATCATTTGTCCTGTCTGAGCCCAGCTCTCCCAATGTTTTGTATGACTTGTTGAAGTCAATTTTTTCCTACACACACTCTGATGAAGCCACAATAAAGGCGAAACGTTTTTATGTTAAATCTATATTTGTGTTGTTTCTGTTTTTAGTCCCGTAGTTATAAAGTGGTTTAGACCTTGTTTCACACTATTTACAGACACACACGCGTCCTTTTTGGATCCTTTATAATTACCAAGTTGTCCTCCAAGAGTGCTGTTTTTCCTTTTCTATTTAGAGAGAGAGAGAGAGAGAGAGAGGGAGACAGACAGACAGACAGACTTTATTTGGAATAATACTGTATGCACTGCCTATCTTAAATACACCAAATTGTTGAGTAAAGATGCCTGTTGAAGATACTTTTTTAAAAGAACATACATATGAAAAAGAAGAAAGTACACTGTCTGAGAAGTAAGCATGGTGTTCAGCAATGTCAGAAATTTTGGGATCAATGTAGGAAAAGTCGAATTTTGGTGGGGAATTTAACAGGAAGTCAGATTTTAGAGGAAAAGTAATTGCTATCTGCAGAAAATTTCGATATATTGCAAGACAGCCTTTTAGACTGACCTGCTTAATTACCAGTCCTGCGGAGATCTTGTGTGTTACAAGACAGTAAACAAGAGATAAGAGAAAAAAAAAGTAAACCTAGGGATATAGTAAGGACAGGTTAAAAACATGTGGAAAAAAAAAAAACGAGCATTTCCAAAAAATACAATACTATAATCGTCTTCAAGACATCTGTCTGAGGACAGCCGGATTGAATTGCTGCATTCTGACCATCAAGACAGTTAAATTGATGAGTGGAATTGGCTCTAGCTCCCAGTGGGACATGAAATAATAAAACCTAAAATGTTAAAATATATATATTATCATTTTTAGGACCAGTTCTGACTTCAGCACACATAATTACCCCCTGGTGCATCAGGTTTGGCGTATTTAGAATTAATATGTCTAGTAAAAAATAATGGTGATGGGTCAATTAAAAAATATGCTTTAAATTTCTAAGTGTCTTGTCATAACTGAGGCAAGCACCATTTCCATTTGTGATTTTTGGACACATGTTGTTAGTGTGAATGCATTTGAATACATGCTTTTTGTGAGTGTGAAATTAAGTTATGGTGGTGGACATCTATTTTTTTGCTTAGCTTGTCAATAATATGTTAGCCTAGATCAGTAGTCTATGGTGAAGTGGTAGATAGACAAATAATTGATCTAACTAGTTATATTTAAACTTTGGACTTAAAAGAAACTCAATTTAAACCAGTAGAGTGAGAGTATGGACAGGTTTCATGTTGACTAAAGACCCAGTCTGGCTAAATGCTGACAATGGACACAAGAAATTTTAACTGTCTGGTAACAGAATATACAAAGTTGGGCAATCAGAGTAAAAGGCCTTAACTGTCCATGATTGAAGAAAAACTATCCTATATTTTCCTCACTCAAACCGTGAAGGTCAGGCTTGTCCAAGGTCTGGCCCTCAGCCTATGTCTAAATATCAATTATAATTAAACGCTAATGGCTGAATGGTCAGCCATACACATTTTCATGTCACCAAATCTGGTCCTCTTGGCAAAGTTTTTTGACACCCTGGGTTAGATGGAACTAAGCCAAATTTATCAAAATTTAATTCAACAGACTCAAACTCTACACAGCAGGCTTCCTCCTAACTGCATGTGTCGGACAATGATGTTTTGACTGCTGAAATCAAGTGGGTTTTGCATGTAATATCCAATCACATCAGTGCTACTCATAGATGTGTTTGTTGTTGTTGTTTTTTTTTTTTACATGTTTTTAAGTTAAGTTTTATGCACTGAGTGATGGTAGGATTTTTTTTTTTCGTCATGTGGGATTTTATTTTGGGAAAAGGCTGGACACCCCGAGTAAAGTATTTTAGCCATATGGGTTCAAATGTGATCAGGCCAGTGAATTTTTTTTCTTCAAAATTTGGCCTACAGAAAATGTCAAGTTCCTGATAAAGCTGGAAACTACTTCGTGGAATTTCTCTATGATGATGGCAGCTTTAAGGTCAAGAGCTATCCTGTGAGTATTTTTTTTTTTATTATTATTATTGAATTTTGTTCCATATTTATTCAGTTCATTCACAATGTTTTTGTGCTTGATCCACATGCCTTGAAATTTTTTTTAATCAAAAGACTTCTTTTATTTTTATAGGATTTTTTGAGAAATTTCAATAAATCCTACAATATTTATTTATACTAGCTAACTTAAACTTTTAAGGAATAGTTGAGCCTTAAAATGCACAAATCAGCATCATAAGTTGAAGTTTTCCATTTTTGTTTGTTTATTTATTCTTTTTAACTAGATGACAATATTAGTAGGACCTGGCCACCCTGCAGTCATAGCAGTCAGTGATGGACAGTTGACTACACCTACAGTTTCCAATACCAGAAGTGCCACCAGCCGTATGCTGATCAAGTCCCTAAACTTAGAATTGAGGGTTTGTCAAAACCTATATACACTTTCCCATATAGCTTTATTTGAAAATGTGTTGTTCTTTGATTTGGAGACATCTAGAAATTGACCCATATTTGAGTTTTGGATTTAATCTAAGATCCAATGTGGAATAAATTTTACATTATTAATCAAATCCTCTTTATTTTACTTCCATTCAAACAACATATTGACCAAACCTCAAGCAAAAAGAAAAAAATTAGTTCTCTGACAGTTTTCAAAGTTTAGAATGAGGTTTATCTCTAAACCTGATAATTATGAAAGTCTCTATATCTTATTTTATACCATTTTACATTTGATAACATGAAAGGCAGAGAAAAAGTGGAAGGCAATGTTGTTGTTTTTTTTTTTAATTCTTAAGTTGCTCAATAGCAGTTCCAAATCAACCCAAAGAAGAATTTTTTATGGAAAAATGAGATGTGGATGGTATAGTGTAAAGAAGGAGATTCTTTGAATTTCAGCTTTGGAATACTTTTTGTAATAAATGAGCTGATTATTGATTATTTTCTTTGCCATAAATGGATATGTTATCCAAATATGATGCTAGCAAACTAATGTTTTTTGAAAAGAGAAACAAAAACAAAATTTTGGTTTATCAATCAGCATTGAAACATTTGCCAATTTGAATATGCTGGGGTGAAAAGCTGAAGAGTAACAATATACAATATTAATAAACTTTTGACCCTTGCATTTTTACAAAGAGGATATTTAAATCCTGTATCTGTCTACAAGATTATTAAGACTGCTCCATTGTTTTGCAATTTTACCAATTTTTTTTTTTTAATGAGATCTATGGACTGGAGAGCTAAGTATTTTATTAAAACAGATATATTCTGTTATTATCTCTTTATATTACTCACAAAACTTTGTAAAATTTACATTTGCATGTTTACAAAGAGGAAATTTAAATCTTGTATCTGTCTGCAAGGTCTTTAAGATTGCTCATTTTTTTTAATGCAGTTTTACTAATATGAATTTTTTTTTTAAATCAGTGGACTGGAAAGCTAAGTATTGTATTACGACAGATACATATTGATGATATTATCACCCTAAATTACTCACAAAACTTGATAAACTATAGGAATAAAAATACCAAAAAGCATTGTGGTGATATAGATTTTTTGTTCAAGACAACCCTTAAAAAGAGCAAATATCAGATTTAAAAAGAAAAGAAGCTTAGAATTAAAACTGATGTTTGGATGTAAGTACCTATGAGAGGCATAATGTAGCTTGCACCAAAACGTATCTTTTCAGTAGGACAAAAACTTGGAATTTCAAAAACGCATAATTAAATATGAAAATCTTTGAGTCTGTAGATTCAACTTTAGCATTGTTTGCACTCTTATCGATGTGAATCATCTTCTTTATATACATGTCAGTCTCATGATGACCCTTTTTCTTTTGCCTTCTCTGTCTACAACTTACTCTTTACTTATTAGGCCTTTCATAGTCTTTTTGTTAAAATTTTTATTGCTGTTAATTTTTAATGGGATGCAAACAAATTTACCTGGAAACTCCTTTACCCACAGGATGAATTTGACAATGTGCTGGATGAAGGCTATAATGGAAAGGTCAAAATTCAAATCACATCTGACTCTAATGTGGATGAGGTACCCTGTTTAAATAATGAGGCCAACGTGGCTGAGTTTTCACTTATCAATGGCCGTTGTAGATTACAGGTAGGTTGTTTTGAAATTCCTTCTCCAGCAAAGTGTTAGCTCATTTAAGTAGCGAGGGTCTAATTTACCAAATGGATAAAAGCTGTTTGACTCGATTGAGTCAATTAAAAAAAAAGTATTATTTGCTTTGGAAGACTTCAACTAGGGTTAAAAAAAAAGGCCTTTCAAAAGTTTCACCTTTTTGTACAAGCACTTTTGTTACCTTTCAAATTTAAATGTTAGTAAAATCTCATCAATTCTCTTTATTCAAAAGGAACAATATTTATAATTCATAATTGTTATAGTTGGGCATACTAATTGTACCAATTTAAGCCAATTTCAAAGTGGCTGTAAAACATCTTTCATAAAAGTTACATTTGTTAATGTCATCACACACTTCAAGTGAGTCCTACAGTATATAACAGGTTTGAAAAGCATTGTTAGAATGTAAACTGATCCCTCATAATCTCAAATGTCTCAAAACTATCTGTTTTTCATCTGACAATTCTCTCTTTATTTTTTTTTTTAAATAATCTCTTCCTATTTGTGAAACTTGAACAGAGCTAAGACACATATTCATTGAACAATCTTTCTTCTACTATACAAAAGAAATGTTAGCTTCATAGTAAATTTGAAAGACTGGCTTAAAGTATTTCTTTTATCCCATTTACAGATCTAACCCCAAAGTTTGATCATGTCATCACAACTTTTGTTTATTCTTTAATAAAAAATGATGTGCCCCTGAATCTCTCTGAGTAGACATGATTTGCCAAAAAATGCTCTAGCCTTTGACCTTGGTCAACATCAAATTCCCCTCTTACCCTGTTTTATCATAGTCCGATGTATTCAGTATCGTTGTCTAGGTTTACTTGTTGCTTAGATATTGTTAAAAAAGCCAATTTTAGACATTCCGCCTATCCCATTTTGCAACACAAGCATTGATGACAAATGAAATACATCTGGACCCAACACACATTCAATCAGTCAGTACATGATAGTCAGGAAAAAGATGGTGAGTATTAGAGTATTAGAGAATGATCCTCATATTGAATGTTGGAAGGCCAGATAACTCAGTAGGTAGAGCAATGGACTAACAAATGGAAGGTTCAGGTTCAATCACTTGCCAGACCTTCTGATTGTGGATATGAACTCTATTCTTGAGTTGGCAGACATCCCCTGCTTCAATATAAGATTATTACAGAACAAGCGATGATTTGTTCTGTGTCAACTCCGTCCTTAGATAGGAGGTACAATGTAAACTTACCATGGAAAAGAAGTGGAGAATTATCATTGTCTTTTGGTGAAGAGGGAGTAAGATGGGAATAACGAGGGAAACTTGAGATAATGGAGGGGAGGGAGGGATCAAATGTTCTAAACGTATGGTCCATGGAAATGCAGGATATTTAGAAAATATTCAATGTTTTATCATAAAAAAGTGACAGCAATTAAAGATTAGTTTGGAATTTTTCTTTTTTTTTTTTGTTTTATGCAATACAATGTTCTTCTAAATGACTTCAACAAATCATGGTGTAAATTGTTTAAATGCATTTATTAAAAATGGTTAGTGCCCCTTGATCTTGAAACACAACTTTCTCGAACATAATTATCTCAATTCTCCAAATTTCATATGATTCTTTAAAAAAAACATCTTGTTGAAAAAGGTTGAAAAAAAGAGCATGTCATATATTCTTACAACTTAGGAGGCATAATTTTTTTGGTCGGGAATTTATATATTTTGCAAAGTCTACTAGATCTACTTTTGTAAAAAACTATTGTCTTTCCAACTCTAACAAAATTAATGTAGCCACATGATATCGAATTATTTTTACATTTTTGGCTTATCACTATTGACGATAGTGACTATATTCTGGTATTAGACCTTATTCTAAACCGTAGTCTAAACTTATGATCAAATTGTAAAACTAAGTCTTAAGTGACCCGACATATATGTCATGTTTCTCTGATAGATCACTACCAGTATTTACTAAATTCCTCTTGAGAGAATGAATGTACAAGAAGCAATAAACGGAGAGCTGCAATACCACTCAGGTTATAGATATATAAGTAATAAACTTAGGAGACCAGAGAGTAAAGAATCTTATCTGGCTAGCGCTGTGAAAACGTCGTGATCGGAAACTTAAATCAAGATATCAAAAGAACTATGATTTCACTGTTATTGCTGTTTGGTATATGCATTATTCAACATATTAATAAATTTCTGGCAAAACTTCATCTTAAAATATTGTCCGAAAGCTTCATTTGGTGTCATTAAGAACTATCACTCTGTCACAAAATACGGCTGCTATCAGATTTCTAGGCATCAAAAATGTTCTGCATATTTTTCAATTTAAGAAATAAAACTTCCATTATTTTTTCCAATGCTGAATAAATATGGTACCTTTTCATTATATGCTTTTCGTTAATATTGATGCAGCCATTGGGATTACATGCATATTTAAACATTAAAGATGATGCATCCAAAATTTCCTCGTGACCTCATGACCTGACTAGATTACTGGAGCGGCTGTCAGGTGACTGACAAACTAAAGGGTGGCCTCTTAACAGCTGTATGCTTTAGAAACCCAAACCTTTATTGTGTATAAATATTTATGCTTGGGTCAAAATTTTAGGATCATTATCCTATAACATAAATTGTTCCTTGGTCTTTTACAGAACTTGCTGGTACGAGAGAACACATCTGGCAAGGATGGATTTGAGTATCATCTGAAATGCACTGTAATCTGCGATGCCATCCCCAAGAACAAGCCATTGCTTCCCCTGAACATTCCATTCCTATTTTACAATGGCAAGTACATCATGGACTTTTCACTGGATTGACAACATAATTCAATTTAAGGTTTCATTCTAAGTATGGAATATGTTTATTTATAGCTGTCTATTTATATGATAGTACTCGGTATCTTTGACAGGTATTTTTCTTCAAGAGAGTAGGGCCTTATTCCTATAGCCCTGCTTTTCTTGATAAAAATAAGGCCTAACGATTATTTAGATTAGCTACTATATATGAGTCAATAATTTTAATGGAAGGGCTTCTAGTATGACAGGTACTGAGTGAGGTGCATTTCTTACCTTTGGGATAGTCTCTTTCTGTATTTCTAAAGCTTATTGGGTTTTTTTTTTTTGGTATGCTTTGAATTATAGTCTCAGAAATATGTATGTGTAGGCTTATAAATTAGAATTAGCAGTTCTCAACCTGTATTTAACCTGTGTACCTTGGTAAAAAGGTGTTTTTGCCTTTAAACTTTTTTGAATTTCATTTTAATGAGAATGTAGAAAATCGTGAACAGTAATCATTAAAAAAAAAAAATAAAATAAAGTATATGACAAAATGCAAAGTAATATTCATGATCATATTAATAATGATAGTAATAATAATAATAATAATAATAATAATAATAATAATAATAATAATAATAATAATAATAATAATAATTATGATAATATTTATTATTATTATTAATATCATTATTATTATTATTATAAAGATGGATAATTGAAATGATAATTATGACAAAATTATTAATAATCTCATAGATTTAGTAGTTGCTAAAATGGTGATGAAAAAAATTCAAAATAATAAATGCATTTCTATTGTTTCTGCTGCAGCTTCTGTCGTTGTTGCTGCTGCTATTGCTTTTTAATAATATAAAGAAGAAAGGGTAGTTAAATAATCTAAGGCAAATATTTTTCACATGAAAACTTTGAATGGTTAACTTATCAATTAGGTTAGAGTACAGGGAATTTTTTTTATTACCCTTTGAGGTATTTACTCAACTTAATAGGTTCTTAAACCTGTTAAATTAATATTAGTTTTCACAATTTAATATTAATCCAAAGCCTTCAAAACTCACTGAAAATCATGTATACAAAAATTAATGGTGATGCCATCATATCAATTGATATATTATACCAGCATCCTTTTTCAAGCTCCCTCAACCCTCTCCTCCCTGAACATGCTTTTACAATAACATAAATACGTCACTTTCTTTTCAATATCATTAAGCATTAGATTATTAAATCTAGTGACACATACAGCTGACAAAAATTATCTGCATGTAACACAGTTATTTTCTTATTTCCAACTCCCCTCCTCCTCCACATGCATTTACTAAATGCTCTTTAGTTTTATGAATTAAACAAGTTCTATGTTGATTTTCATTAATTATCTGCATGTTTACAAATAGGAGTGTCTTGAGAATCGATTAGGGTCACCATTCATATTTCTCCGTATTGGAAATTTTAGTTGAAAAATTTTACTGTTTAATACCTAATCGATGTTGGCTCAGATTTGAGCGGCTCCCGCACATTGCAGTAATTCTTCTAGAGATTTGCAGGCTTTGTACTTGCATTTGGCTCGTGTTATGAGAGCTATCTTCCTGCAGAGATGAAAGAAAGAAAAGAAAAAAAGTAATGAAATGTCTCAGAATACTGCTTCTACTTGTTCACGGTTATTGGACTGGTTATTTAGAGGATTTGTATGGCAGCAGTTTGATACAGCTCATTCTGATCATTCCATCTTTTGCCAAATAAAGAGCTCCTGTCAGGCTGGACAGAGAGGAAGAAATGAAGTTACAAACCCATGGGATGGCATCCACTAATTGCAGAGTTTCCAAACAAGTGTCAAATCAAAAGTAGCATATCAAATGTTTGTGTACATAAATATTATGTGGTTCTCAGACAAAATAAATTTGAAGCTCATTTGATTATTAAGGTCCAATATGAGGTCTGTCCAGACTGGATTTAATCCTGCTTATGGGCATTTATATAATATAATCTTTGAAAATATCAGAAAAAAAAATGATGAATATGCAAATTGGCCGTGATTATATAAACTTGCATTTCAACCTCTTTTAGACTGCAATATCAGAGCTATATCTAAGACAACAACTGAAGATTTTAGATACTTTTTTGTTATACTTTCAATATATGGGTTATAGTTTTAAAAATTTGTTGTCTTAAATATCTTTTGTCTCACATGACATATTTTTTATATGAAAACGAGGGTTGATAACCAGAGGGTTGTATGTGCTGCAGAGCACTTTTCGAGATATTGAAGTTTAAAGATTTCAAACAGCTGTAACACAAAAACTAACGTGTGCATTGACTTGAAATTTATACCACATTTTGAACCATAGAAAATACATTAATGCATGAAAAATAATGACATATAGTTCACAATTAATGAAAATATGACATATTTTGCTACTTACAACTAGTTGGCTGCCGCAAAATTTTCTTTAGGATAAGAAACAATGAGTTCCAGAATGTTGCATGTGCATATATAACTTTTTGGCAGTCAGTAATCCGATAAGAAATATTCACCACAGTGCGTGCCACATGGTTTTAAGTGAACATACAACTTGTTGGCAGTAAATAACACATGGAAAATCCTCAAGATGTGAACTACAAAAAGGCTCCAAGTACACTTAAAACTTGTTGGCTGTATTTGATAGAAAACAAATTAGAGAACATGATGGATGCGACTAGATTCTATGTCAATATATAACCTGATCTCTTTTGTTTGCAAGTTCTAAGAAATATTTGCGGGATACTGTTTTCTTTTGTGTTATTGATCTGCACATTTCTATATCTGAATATTTCTGCTGACATCTAAATCTGAATTTACTGTAGTCTACGCTGAGAACTTTTTTGCTATCTTGAATATTGCACTTGAAATCTATGTATTCCTTGCCGCTCAAACGTAATCTTTTCCTTACATTCTTTTTCCAAGAGTCTTCATGTCTTCCCCTATTTCTCACCGTTTCCCATTTTTTTAGGACTGGTGTATTTTGCCTGCTGTCGAGGCGATTGTCTTGTGTTTGAGGAACAAAAACTTAGCATAGGTTGTGTTCTTTTAGAGCATCATAATGTTCAAACCCAGGCACTGCCAATCGAGCGATAGCAAGGTCTTTGCCTTGTACTTCAGTCAGAGTTGGCGATATCGGTGTTATTGGAGATGTTTCTTCACTGGAGAAGATGAGAATATTGCGTTGGAGGAAATTAGCTATTGCAAAAGGAACTAAGTCTCCAAGGTTACTGTTCCACTGTCCTTTCTTTTTGAGTTCTATTTGGGTCAGGCGTGCACATGATCCCCTTTGCAGAAGAGGACTATAGTGTTCGATGTTGGCGGTCATATGTTCACACAGACACTGGCGCAGTGCTGTAGTATCAAGGTTAAGTTCTGTCACTTGTGCAATTACAGCAGACAGTCAGCAGTCTCTATCTGCTGACAAAGGCCAGATATGTAGGCCGTTGCTTGCAAGTAAAGTCGTCAGCCTCAATTTTGCCTCGGTGATTGCTGCGTTGCGGCTACTCTCCTTCATAGAGTTCAATAGTGTCCGTTGCCCGACTGCAAGAGGCTCTTCGTCAGAATTATAGTTCTCGAATGGAACATCTATTTGGAGATCGAGGTGATGTAGTGATGGATCATCCATGATATCGATATCTTCAGCATCAAGAACAGCAGATAGTAGACTCTGATTGCTGTCATCCTCCGACCAGTCATGGTCTATATTATTAGCTGAAAGAAATAGTGATGATCTGGTTTAGTCTTGTTATATGAATAAAATTAACCTTCCAGGTTCTAAATATAAAGGCATATTGAAGCTTTATCTCACAATCTCAATCAAATCTTAGGCTAGGCTGCTTAGTCAAAACTCTTTTATCAATGAGAAAATCGGACACATTGAGCTGAAAAAAGTTCAAACAAAAAAAAATATATAAAAAGTTATATTATTTTAAAGATAAACACCTGAATATACCTAAAATTGAATTATGTTATTCAAAATATTGCATTAAAACGTAGCATTACTACATACAGTAAATATAGTGTGGGCACAGAAGAGGAGAAAGGATGGAAAAGGATAGATAAAAAAAAAGGAATTAGCAAAAGAAAAAGATAACTGGATTTGAAGTAACTGCTAAAAGTATTTGTGAATGGGTAGAAAAAAAAACACGGAGAGAGGGAGAGAGAGAGAGAGAGAGAGAGAGAGAGAGAGAGAGAGAGAGAGAGAGAGAGAGAGAGAGAGAGAGAGAGAGAGAGAGAGAGAGAGAGAGAGAGAGAGAGAGAGAGAGAGAGAGAGAGAAACAATGCAAGGCTATAGGGGAAAAAGGGCGATTACCGGTTCTTAAACTAGTTTAGTGTATCAGAGAGAGAAAAAGGAGAGATAAAATGAGGGGTAGAGCTGATGAAAGTTATACTTACACATTGTTGAAGATCTCTTGTTGAATCTTACAAAATTGCTGGAAAACGATGGTACGGCGATATCATTGAAAAAGAACAGTCAGCTCAAGATTAAGTCAAACACGTGTAGTATCAAGCTGCTTCAACGAAAGCGGACTGTGAACTGATCGGCTAAAGGCTCAGATAATAGAAAAAAGGTCTAAAAGCAAAGTTGCACCAATCCTTAGATGGGACAACATGATAACATCTCGTAAAGTGTCACCCTTCACCTCACCAACAATGGTTCACCCAAAGATTTATTTCCTCGACGCGCCAGTACTGCTCTTTACTTGGTTTCGAAATTCCACCAAGCCCCAAGGTATCAATTACAGGCAATAACTGTAAGACATTAAGAATGAAATATACAGAGAGAGTTCAAATACACCCTTTTATGCTCCACGTTGTAAGGTAATGGCATCTACCGTTTTCTACAAAGGGTTGCAAGTGACACATACAACCATTTGGCAGTCTGTTGTGGCAGAAAGATAAGGTAAAGTTGTGACTGGCAGAAGGTTGTATGTATCACTTGCAACCTTCTAGCTGCCGAAATTTGTACATACAACACTCTGGCAGTAAAAGTTGAACACTTTTGTACATGCAACCCGGTGTAATTAGCTAATTATTAATTAGCCAATTGAAAAATTCCATTGTTTCTTACACCAAACGATGTAGAATAAAGTCAATAACAACTTGAGAAAAAAAAGTGAAAACCTGAAAAAATGTCGGATACAACCCTCTGGCTATCAACCCTCGAAAATATGTCTAAATGGAGGATAGAACTTATCATGCATGCCATGTTTTTGAGCTAGAATTGCCCTACATACGTAAAAAATATCGAATCAATTTTGTTGCTGCTCTTATTGATATTTTGAACTTCTTCGTTTAAAGCACAAAAATATCTTTTATTCATATTCTAGATCTAGAAACGACGTTGTTAGCTCTAATTGAGAATGATTTAGTCATCAGCCTCCCACCCCCCCCCAAAAAAAAAAAAAAAGGAATTCATAGTGATATTGACCTAAGAGTTTAGGCTTACAAATGTTCTCATCTATAATTCATAAAACTTAAACGTCATTAAGTTAACCTACCCAGTGAAATGCCATGTTGTCATGGTAACAGCTGAATGACCAGAGCGGTAAGCATTAGAAACAGGCAAGCAGGAGTTATCGCTCCTGACACTGAGCACCACAAGGTGACCTCTTTTAATTGCTGCTGGGGCAGGTAGAGTTAAGGTTGCTGGACTGTTTAGACTCATGCTTGGCTGGTCTGTGTGAAAACAGACCAGTGGGCCAATTGCTAAAATGTTTGACACAAAATGATTTGTATCCTTCCTTTGGTCAAGCAACTCTTGTGAGATAATCAAAAACTGTGGTAGGGAAAAAATGGATAGATTAATCTTGCTACACTGAAGATGAAATTGAAATGTAAAACAGCAATACATGTCTTAATATCAGTCCTAAAGAGTCAGATGTAGGAAATTCGAATTAACGGTCACCCCCCCACCCAAAAAAAAGTGGGTTAATTCCCCTATTTAATATCTTTTTTTCAAAGAATGCTGATGAATTCATAAAAAGCTTACAAAAATGAAATTCAAAAGATCAATATCCTAAAATGTGATATGGCTACATGCAACTCATTTGAGGTTGGCGATAGACATATCAATGCCTTTCAATCTTGTCAAGATATAGACAACAGACATGTGAACATCCATTCATCTCTTTATAAAGCTTTCCACATAGACCCTAACATTGCCCCACTTTCATTTTCACTATATTGCTTTCCTTGTCTACGAAGATCTGTCTTGGCCTTCATTTCTACGGCATTCACTACAGTGTTAGACTAGTGATGATATTTTATGGCTTTTGCATTGTTCATCGGATCCAGACTCATATGCCTCCCCTGCATTAATTCAAATCTGACTTTATCTTGCCATTTTAATCTTTGAAACTCTGAATAGAGATCTGTTGAAGAATTTTTATACTTAATTCAATGTCCCAGTTCTGTTGTGTTTTTCCTTGTTTGGATGGAGCTTTTTCCTTTATTTCTAAAATTTTTGAACTTCTGACACCCAGCCTACATGATCAAGTGACTCAAGTTTTAAAGGTCGCTACATTAGTTACCATTTAGCTGCTTCTTATGACATGCTTTAATATTGAACCTTCCCCCTTAAGTTTGAGGAAGAGCCATAAATATTGCAATTTATGGTTTTAGTAAAGTGTTTTCTCATTTATTTTACCCGGTTGCGTGGGAGAATGTGAAAATCAAAGTTCATAAACATTTTGGTGATGCCCAGATTAGCTCATACCGGTACTACTCTTGTCGAGTAGTAAAATGAAATGCTTCCTCTTCTTTTGTATTTTTGCCCTCCTCACATCTTCTAAATATAATGATGATGATAATAATAATAATAATAATAGTAATAATAATAATAATAATAATAATAATAATAATAATAATAATAATAATAATAATAATAATATTGATAGTAATGATAATAACAACAAGACATTTAATAATAATATATTAAAAATTTAGGGAAGACCCGAGGTTGTGGCTTGACCATAGTGATCTTCAAGTTGAGAAAATACCTGCATTGTTATGTTAAGATTTCTCTCCACGGCTTTAGCTGGTACATCTACTAAGATCTCTGGTTGGCCACTGGACACAAACTGACCACCTTTGCTCCTTACAGTAAATGTCTGGGGCTGGGTATATTCCAAGGCAGAGACTGTCAGAGTTTTGTCCATACAATGAGCACCATCTTCATCATTGTCTGTCACACTGATCTCTCTATCTTGAGCAGATGTGTGACTAGGGTGATTTACTCTGTCAATACTTGAGATGGACAAATTATTTGACTTTTTGCTTTTGTTTTGGGCTGCCATTCTGGAGAGGGAAACCATCAGGCAGAAGAAAGAACTGTACCTTTACAGTCATGAGATTCATAATAATGTTCACCCCTCTGCCACCTAACCTTTTCCCATTTTTCTTCTAAATAAAACTTCCAAACACTATCTGAGGCTAAAATTGAAGTCCCGGGTTTGACATATAGCTAATTTGGCAGAATGAAAAAGAAAAAGGGGAAGCTTACTGCACCTTTTTTTCGTAACTTTTTCAAGAGCATAGTGATATTTGCTGTATAGCTTGAAGTGAAAAAAAGCATATTTTAAATTACAAATAGAAGGAAATCAGTTTACAAATTATTTAAGATTGAGCAAGTAGTGTAAACAACTTGTTTATGCTAAATAGATGAAGAATAGAAATATTTAGAGCAGTAGGAAAGAAAGAAATGAAACTTTTTGAAGATACCTTGGGCTGTGCTTGTTATTGAAAGTGAAACGGATGCCAGGTCGCAAGGCATTCTTGTTCAACATGGTCTCAACATGACTGCACACTCCTAAAATGGAATAATCTGTGCCTTCCAATTTTTTGCCTGCTGATAGGATGTGACTTTTCTCTTTTGTCATCAGATCTTGTTGAACATTCTCTACATATTCATGTTGAGATGAATTTTTTCCTGATATGTGTGTATTGCGAGGACTGTAGTCTAGTATAGAATCCAAGCTTCTGCTACGGGTCAGTGTTGTTTGGTCATCTGATTTTTTTTTCATCAAGAAATGTCCATGCTGCAAAGCTACTGGAGTAAGACGTGGAGACTCAAGCTTCAACTGGTCATCTGGATTTGTGACATTGGCTGTGGACAAAATGTGGTCAAATTGTTGGAAGTGACCCTTGTTCAAGGGACCAGAAATCACTCGGTGTCCTGGAGGCATAACAGATGAAGGGATGTCCTCACAATCTACATAGTCTGTAATCCTTGATGTACCCAAGGAAGATCTTGATTCTTGATGAACGTGGTATGTGTCCTCTGAGTTAAATATTTCTTGTTTTTTGGACTTTTCCAGACTTGTACGCTTTTGATAAGATGGTATATCACACGCTGGACTTCTGCTCTGTGTACTTTGAAGATGAGTTTGTCTGTTACTTGGGCTTTTTTGGCTTTGTCTCATTCTTCCATCATACTCTTGTTTGAAAAGACTGTTATCAGATGGGTACATTTGTTTGCTTATTTGATTTTTTCTTCTATTATTAGAATTAAATGGCTCATTGTGGTTATTAGAGTGAAATGTCGGTTCACTTCTGTAAGACCTCAGCGGAGGTGTGTAAGCACCATCTTCAGATGCACTAGAATAGTCCAGTTCTGGGAAGTATACAACCTTGGTGTTAGTGGAGGCTTGTTCACTGTACGGTGTTTCTGTAACGAAGGAAGCAAAAGCCTCCCTGACACTTTGCTCTCTGCTAGGCTGAACTGAGGGGAGTACACGTCTGCCCCATGGATGCCAACTAGGTCCTGAAAAAGAGTTGTCATGGAGTGGATTTTGCCCATGGTAGAACTTTTCCCGTTGGCTTGCCCAGGACTGAGGTTGTTTGAAGGGCATTATGTTGTAATGATAGTTGTCATACTGTTCTCTTGATCCTTCTTGCAGTTTTCCTCCAACAAGTCCCCAATTTCTTGGCACTTTTTGTTGTAAGAATTCATGACCTTTTGTCCTGCGGTAAAACTCAGGTGATGTTGTAGTGGAGTGAGTCAAGCTATTTTTTGAAATGCCTCGGTGAAAGACTGGCCTCTTTGTGTCGTAAAGGTTTCTAGTGTCTGCTTGGAAATGGTCTTTGGCCCTCATAAGATTGCGGTTATTTTTTGTTTGAATACAGCCACTGTAAAAGCTTCCTGTTGAATTCTCAGGCCAATATCTGCTTCCGTTTGGTGAGTGGGAAGAATGCCTGGGAAGGCTTGAGTTTTTCGTCTCATCTGATAATCTCCTATGATTCCAGGACCAGCAGTCGTCTCCGTCGCGCTCTATTTCGTCAACATGGTAGTTGATGGGTAGTAGGTCCAGAGAATCAGAGGGCATCAGGGTTGTTCGGGTCTCAAAATTAATACTTCTATCTGTCCTATCATGAGGAGAGCCTTGAAGGTTTTTATTCTTTGTTCGACCAAAGAAAATATCTTTGAGGCTTCTGAGGGAATTGAATCTTGTTGGTGCTTTTACCTTATTTTTGCTTTTGGAAGTGCTATATTTTTCCAAGAATGTTGGATTCCTTAGTTTGACTTTGGGAACTGTTGATACCTGCCTGTGAAATCCTGTATCGATATCGATAAATGGTCGGTCCTGGTAAGACCTTGATGAATATACGTTTGACTTGGAGGTAAGTTTGCTTCCATGGTTTTTTCTATCATGAAGCAAGTTGTTGCCCTCGTTCTCATCATGAAAAGTTATTTTACCTTTGGTTGTGATCAGGGTATTTTCATTTTTCTTCTTTGATGTACCTGCAAATTTTACGCCATGCACTCCGTCATGTTCTTTCACTTTATTTCCGTCTAAGGTTCTCTCTGTCTCTAGAGTGTTCTGGGTTTTGTGTAACTTGACCTCTTCCCCTTCGTCCTCCCTCCGGGAGAGCTTGTAGTTGCCCTTGATATTAAAGCTGGCAAGCTTGTCCAAGCGCAGCAGAGCGCGATGCGGGAGACGCCTTAAATCATTGTTGGCCAGAGTAAGTACGCGTAGTTCAGTGAGCAGGGCAAGGTCTGAGGACAGCTCTTCCAGGTGATTATTGTCCAGATAGAGGAACTTGAGCGCCCGGAGTTTGAACAGCCCTTGAGGTGCTGAAACCAGTTCATTGTCTGAGGAAACAATAAGAAGCTTTTTAAGGGAAAAAAAATTTTTTTAATAGAAAATGTAAGAAAATAGATAAAAAAAGGAAGCCAAACAGTTTTATTCTCTGACCTGTGTTATTTTGTCCTTTATAGCCACATCAAGTTACAGTTGCTAAAAAACAAAAAAAAAAAAAAAACACTCTTATGTGCCCTCTGTATTTTTTTGTGTTTTTTTTTTCCTAATTTTTTTTTTTACTCTAGTTAGTATTTACTCTGACCTCGTCCTCATGAGGAACTTACTCCGAGTCACAGCTAGTATTGAAATATGGACAAGTGCCATTGTAAGCATTGGTTTGAACACAGATCATAGAATAACCTCATAAGAAATGCTGTACGGAAGGATAGGCCGGCTGTATGACCACAGTTTCTCTCATATACTGTTCCATTTTTCTGGAGCAGTCTGTTCCACAACAATGACAAAATTCAAGACTTTTTTTTTTATTCTTACTAACTTTTAAAATCTGAAAGCTATAACAATGCTGCTTTTATGGCAGTGTAAAATTATGAGCTATGAGCTAAGCTGCAGGCTAAAAGTGGCAAAATAGAAAGTAATATGTCGTTGGTAGAGCAATGTCGAGGGTCTGTTACTCGATCCAAAATGTATATCTGAAGCTCCGCAGCTTACGTGTTGCAGTAAGAGAGACTATTTTTCTCATGCCCTCCACTGTGAGCGCCCCAAGCCGGTTCTTGCTCACGTTGTAGTACTTAATGCTTTTGGGCAGGGCTGGAATATTTCTCAGACTGTTGCCCTGGAGATGCAACACTTGCAGGTTCTGGGGAAACATAGCACTCACTAGAGACACAACTTCATTTTATTAGTATATTTAACAGACGTAAGAGAGAGTCTCAGTTATTCAATGCTACATCATATTATGCAATTGCTCAGAGCTTTATGACGTTAATTGTATTTGTAATTGTTACATTTTTTCTTTCTTCTCTTTTCTTATATTTTTTTTCTTGTTTTCGATGTAAAGTCGATGAATCAATTAAGTGGGCAACTTTTTAAGCCATAAAGTTTAATTCCGACCCCTTTCTTTTATTTTGTGAAAAAAAAAAAGGCCTTAATTCTACGTGTTTCATCGAGCTGTCGCCGTTTGGGTCAGAATTAACGAAATAGGTTTTATGTTAAACAATTGAACTTCCATTGGTTGTGGCATGAAAATAATCAATTAACAAAAGTTATAAATGAAAAGAAATGAATAAGAATTTAAGTTCCGGCTCTGGGCAAATGTTTTCATTATTTTGATATTAAATTGAGTAGCGGGGAAGTCAGTTCATATTAGCTATATAGAATCTACAGCTCTACATTTCACGGTCAACTATCACCACAATTTTGACAGGTGAAATTGATTCGCTTAATCTTAAGTCGATGAGGATTTTTTAAAAATTTGGCTTATGGGTAAGCTCTTGTGTAGGAGTTACTTCCCCTTCTGTTCTCCCTTTCTTATCTCCTTCCCCGCCGACTTTTCATCTTCTTCCTCTCTTCTTCTTTATTTTCTTCTTCTTCTTCTTCTTCTTCATCTTCTTCTTCTTCTCATCATCCCCATTCTTCACTTGTCTTACTTTACCATTACCGTCACCACCACCACAACCACCACCGAATACCATATGAGAATAAATATAAGTAGGAACTTCTGCGGCAAATAGTATATTTTCTTTCTTCTTTTTTTTTTTCCTTTGCTGTTTTTGTATGGTGTATTTTCAATTGCTTTGAAGCATAAAACACCTTATTTGGTTCTCACCAAATAATGAAGAATGCTCCCAGATCCTCAAAAGACAATGCACTGCTTCTTCTTTATGCTTACTCCCACTTTTCAAAGTGATTTTAGAATTTTTATGTCTTTATGAGAAATGATAAATTGTTTAAAATATAACATGAATGTCTTTATCGGAGTGTCTGGAGAAAACGGTGCTATGTTATAACCAGTATTAAATTACAGCGGTGAAGCTACTAACCTGCAGCCTGTCCATGTGGCTCGGCAGAAACTTCAGCCCGTTCCCGGCAAGGCTAAGGTACTTGAGCTTGGTGAGGCTCACCAAGAGAGAGGTGATCGACAGAAACTTGTTGTGGGATAGATTTAGCTCGACCAGGCCGCGTAACTGGTCTATGTCCAAGGGTAACGCGGCCAGCCGGTTTCTGCCACACAGTCATCGCGAGGGCACGGGCATACAGACATGGTTCCGTGAGGAGGTTAGAGATGGAAGCAGAACAGTGCACAGGATTATTATACATGGAAATGTCGATATAATTATAAAGACATTAGACACCGGAAGCTCCTCAAGTATAGCACTTTATACGTTTCACTATCTTGAAGTGAAAAATCTATATGTATTCGTGTAGATATATTCATGTTATAAATCTGTATCACTTAACTCGTTACATACGTGTTTTGAGTGAAATAATCATTATGGTTTTAACACCGATAAACCTTGGTGGTAGAGAGATGCATGTATTTAGATAGATGCATTGCATTAATAGTGGTTTTGAGAAGAAAACTAATATATAGACAACATAAACAGATAGTTGGGCACACAGGTTATCGGGCAGAAAAAAAAAAGATTGAAGATTGTACATGTCAATAGACGTTTGAACAGAGGAAAATAAAATCCTAGATAAATAATTAGGTGTGAAATTTTTTGCAAAGTTTACTTGAAGCCGAATATGGTAAATTGTAAACGTGAAAACGCTTCGCGGATAAAGGCACTGCACCTTTCTTGTTTCTGTATCTTGCCTACCTGGAGAGGTCAAGAGCCACGAGCGAGGTGAGCCTGGTCACCACCAGGGGAACAGTGTCCAGCATGTTATCGCCCAAGTCTAACCGTGACAGATGACGTAATCTCTCAAAAGATGGAGGCAGGTGCCACAAGCGGTTGTCATGCAGGTCCAGGACGCGCAAAGCTGAAAGTTGACCCACCTGTTGGACATAGCGAGAATGGGCGCGCTTTGCATAAGTTAACTATTTTTAGATTTGGGATAACCTGCCTGCCCTACCCCTAATGACATCCCTGTATTTAACGGGAAACCCCATAGCCACATGCAAACAGTTGCTGTCGAATTTAATGTTTACCATCTGGTTCATTCGCGCCTGTTAACACTGGTAGATCTAGATCTGCCTGTATTCATCCTGTCATTGAGGAACCCAAACTAATTTCAATCAAATGATCAAACGTTAGATTAGAAAAATACGTAGATTTATGTGGACAGGAATGTCAATTGAGTTGTTGCTGGTTGTAGAATTTAGAATTGGTGAATTGAAAACTTCACCCTCAGCTAGTTTGTTTTTTTCTTACCATCTGAATTCACTTCAATAAATTTTAATACCTTATCAGCCTCTCTTCGTGAATTTTAAGATTTTTTAAGCGAAAAAGCTTTTAGAAATGAATAATTTTCAAAGTGTTTTACAAATAACATTTTTCTGATTAAAACCCATGCCTGATCCATAGTCTGGCATATTTGTTGCGACACAAAGAACGACACGTCCCTTTAATAGTTACACATGGTTTCCCAAAACGAAAACCCATCTATTGAACTTTCCTAGTTTGAGATGTCTGGGATAGTTTAGCTAATACATGTATCTAGGTTTAAGATATTTTTTCCCGCTCAGCTAAGTCTGTTTAGAAAGGTATTTCGGATGGGGCCTATTCTAATCTTTTCAGTCACTTTGTCTAATGTTCACCCGTTTTTAACTTCAAGGTTCTTTATAGCGACTAGGTTGATTTTCAACTGACAATGGTCGAGCTGCAATCATTAGACGAGTTCCAAATATTCTCGATTATGTTTCTAATTTTGTTTCACTTTTCTGTTGGTCTAGGAGAATATTGAGGGGACTCGAGCTCATTTTTTTTTAATCTGTGGAGTTGCTTTTTGGAAATTCACGTTTTTTCTACACACACAAAAAGAAATAAACAAAAAACTGGTCACTTCATTTTTCTTTTTCATCGGTCAGTTCTCTTATTCTGTTTTACCTTCGAGCATCCTTGCTTGAGATACATGCCATGACTTCTAACACTTTAAGAAAGGTCTTGAATTGTTCAAGGGATCAAGACTGCTCCTCTGTAACGTCATGGATAAATCAATCATTGTATGTTATATGTTGTTAACATTTTCATGGCTTTATTTAAAAAAAAAAAACAACAAAACTCTGCACCTCTTGTGGTACTTTCTCTAGTTGGTTTCCTGCCAGGCCCAGATAGCGAAGCTCTCTCAGGCCGCCCAATGTCCGAGGAAGGCCAGCAAGTCTGTTGTGAGACAAGTCCAGTCTTGTCAGTCGCCGGCAGTTCACTAGCGTCTCCGGCAACTTGGTCAGCAGGTTGTGGCTTACGTCCAAAACTCTGCGGGTGGTAGTATCAATAGATAGGAATAGGACTAACATAGCAACCTTTTCTGAAGCAAACTTTCATCTGATATGTCCCCACTCTCTTTCCACTTCTCTATTCTACTTCCTCTTTCAATTTTTTTTTAATGTCTTCTTTTTGTTGATCGTTCCTTCTGCTGAAGCACTTCCTCTTAACTCCATCTGGATTAACTTTATAAAAATGGTCAAAAAGTTACACTAATATTACAACATGCACTGAAAAAAAACTTAAGTTAGTTGTACTAATGTTATGAAACCCCGCTGTTTTTGGTTTCGAATAGTTCAGTTAGGAAGACCAGGTCAACACAAGAGTGAATGTTATCAGTGTTTACCTGAGCGAGCGGAGGTAGCTGATCATCATGGGGAGGTGATCGATGTGGTTCTGAGCCACTCGAAGGACGTGGATGCTGGTCATATGAAAAACCTGCACGGGCACCTCTCTAAGGCCCCGACGATACAAGTTCAATTCCATGTGCCCCTTGGAATTTAACACGACCTAAAAATAAGGGCATGCAGAATGCGTAAAAAAAACAACTCGATACTAAAAAAAATTGCACCATGATAATCTCCATTGTGAAACTAGCAAGGGACAGCAAAAAGCAAGAACACTTACATAAGAGGACTTCTGGTTTTGAAGCAGGTTTTTTTTTTTTTTTAAGTATTGTGTTTCGCTATCTATCTCAAAATACTCCATTTTTTTTTTATTCAGTATCTCTGAGTTTGTACATCATGTCTAGGTCAATATTTTATCATCTTCACTCCTCTCGCATCTCGCCTATGAAATCCAAACTTAACATGCGATATTATTTTGTTTACAACTTTCATTGTGGTGTGATACCAAACAAGCTAATAATTAGTTATGTTTTTTTTTAAACCTTCCACATTTAAATTACCGCTGGTATGATGAATATAGGTTACAATTTTGAAGTCCGAGGTAAAGAAAAAATATGTTTGATTTAAATATGCGTGTATGCAATATTGCCAATTTCAGGTACCGGTACCGTTTGATCTCTTCACCACAATTATGGATTATGGAAATCTTGAAAGTTCCTATACTGTTCAAATAACATCTTTAAAAGCTGAGTCGTGATTGTTTTACACCAAAGCATTTGACATGAACAGGATGCACCCAGCCGAACAGCCAAACAATTAAATAACAATAAATTTAATTTAGTCGGCTAATTCTGTATAGTCCTTATCAAGTAAAAGATCCTTCTGAGTGCACATTACAATGAAGAACAAATAACTCGAATTCTCGCATAGCAGTGGGCCCCTTTTAATATTTATTTATTGATTTGATTTTTTTTGTTGAGAGATAGAGCGAGAAAATCTTTTAATAGATTGGAGGAATACAGAATGAGCTGTTTTCCACTAATGTATTCGTGAATTCGTCAGATAGTGTAAATGTGGAGGGGGTTTTTTGTTTTTGTTTTTTTTTTTAATTTCGTTTAGATTTACAATCTACCTGCATGCGTAGTCTCCTCTCCGCATCCTCCGTTGGTATTTCTTGCAGCGCTTGATATTCTTCAGGCGAACCGACTTTCTTCATCACAGTGACTCCTTCCCCTACCATCTTTCCAGGTGAAGTGTGTTTAAACACAGGTTTCTTACAGCTCTCGAGCAAGGCAGTATCTAGCAAGAGAATGTTATAAAATGTGACCGACAAAATGTTCTCTCAAAATCTATTTTTTTTTAACAATAATTGATAGCGTTCGCTAAATTTGCTTACTGAAATTACAACACAAGTAAGATATACATAGCATTCACATTTAAAATATGCTATTGCTAGTTAAATGCTTTATGTGTTGTAACTATGCAACTCAAATTGCGCTTAAAATAGGAAATGTGAAGAACATTGGGATATCCATTGAGAGAAAAAATATCCATATCCAGTTTTAACCCAGTTGATTGGATTCTGAGCTCAAAATTCTTGGTGTGGCATCTTTCCTTAATCCCATGGGCTCTCTAGATTCAGAAGACATTTACCTTCGATCGAAAGTATCTGTAGAAGACTTCTAACCGAAGCGATGGCCTTGAAAACCTGATTTGTCTGTGTTTGGAAGGTTGTCAAACAAGAACTTTTTGAAATTAAATCAATGGCGATTTTTCGGCTTTATGAGATTTATTGGGATGTCGGTGACTTCATTAATATTTGTATCGGCTCCGAGGCAATTTTTTTCTTCTTTTCAACGGATTCATATCACATTTTTACTTCATCAGTTCATGTAAATATGTACTGTGCCTCAAAAAGCTTCTACAGTAGGACACGCCGCTAGAGATGCTCCAGATCTCCCAGGATGCGTGCAGTAAAATGTTTTTACAAACACCCTTATATCCCTGAAGGCGTAACAGCAACACCGTGCTGTTGACGATGAGGTGGGACTGATCTGCTGTGAGACACGAGATCTGGCCTGACTCTGGCTGAGGCCGCCTACCGTACTGCATAATTCATTGGCTGGGGATTTCACTAGATGATTCGATTGGCTAGGAATGGAGGCGAGGGATTCCGCCTTCCTACGATTGATTGTATTGCGCTGCATCTATTGCTTTGAATGAACAAGAGAGCGTGAGATGTACATTGTATGTACATGTGCTCTTGCCAACACAAGAAAGTTTTAATTATGAGACAAGACGAGCCTAAACTGAAACGAATGCGAATTTGTCGAGGCTGGAAGGAAAGTTTTTCACATTTTGAATCGAAATTCAGAGACGGTTGAAATAAAGTGATATTGTCTGATGCTAGAATGATGTCGTGGAAGTGTAGTACATATTAGAAGTTTAAGCTGGTTATGTTGTTTCTTCTGCCTTCGCTCTTTTCTTTTCACCAAGCGATTTTTTGTGTGTGCAAAATTGCAGCGCTTACATTTCTAACTATGCTTAATAACTAAAAAGGACATTTTGTTCTTGGATACGGTAGCAAAAATATCACTGCATGCAGCGCATCATTGTTGAGAAATAACATGGCAAATAAACTGGCAAGCCATAATATATGGACAGTGAGTTTCACAAGTGTTGTCTACAAGCCCTGCGATAACAGCTTTGTTTCAACATGCACCTTGTGTCGCAGAGTTAGATGGGTTATAAAGCTTACATGTTTCAACTTTGATCACATTCAGCCTCATCCGATCGCGGCTCTCATGTAATCCCTACCACGCGCATTAGTTACAAATTATAGAATGCGGTTCAAATTGATATTTACCAAGCTCAGCTTTGGTTGCAGGTTAAGTTTCGTAGCCTGCCACAAATAATGTGTAAAAATCTTACAGAGTTTCTCCCTCTTTTTTTTTTTACCCTGCTCTTTATTTTCTATCTGTTATTTTTACCTCTATATTATTGATTGTTCCCCATATCATGTTCACTTCCTTCACCCGCTGGCCTTTCTGTGTATCTTACGAAATAACTTTTTTCTCACTCTCCCTTCAATATAAAAATAGTACATAGGTCGTGATAAACTGATATGGTTATTTGGTGATCTGAAAATTTTGCTGCTTTAAAACTATAAAAGTATGTATAGTTTTAATTTGGTTGTTGCTATAAGCATCTCTTTATGCTTTTTTTACTGCTAGTTTTTTTTAATTTTAAGAACAAATAAACAACAATCAACGCTAATCCCAATGCTAGGTATATATATATATATATATATCCCCGTCAGAGATGACTGATTTGTCGGTTAATGAGTAAAGCTCGTGATAAAGATGTAGAACAACCTGACAGTGACAGTTCTTCCTCGGCGCCTGTATATACATGTTCCCGCTCCGCTGACTGCCACACGAATAATGATCTTGTTTCCATACTCTTGGATCATCAAGGATAACTATTAGTATTATTATATAGTGAAAGGGAGAGGCCCAGGATGATCAAGAATACTATTCTTTATAATATCTGCCCAATCGTGACGGTGCTTGAGTATTGGGCTAAGCAACTTGAAAATGATAGAGTGAGAGTAAATTTCTCATTGCATCTTCAGCAGAATGGGGTTTGATTGAACAAGACAATGCTGAGAGCAAAACGGGTGCGAGGAATCGATGAGGTTGCAAAAGCCGTGAAATTAAGATTTCGTACAGGGAACAAATGGCTCGATGGCTCAATCATAAGACCTCGTCCTGACTTTGTATCCTGACAGAGACTAGATCCTGTGCTGTGTCCCGAGGAAAGGTGTATAACAATTTAACGCGATTTTCCTCACTACACTCAAAATTTGAATGAACTGAAATTTAACTGTTCATGCGGTGAAACCTGCGACAAAACGGCGTCTTTCTGTTGTTATCAATATTATGAGTCTTATACACACACACACACACATATAATATATATATATATATATATATATATATATATATATATATATATATATATATATATATATATATACATATATGTCTAGTTCTTGGTTTTAAAGATAAAGCTTGACATGTACATGTAAACACCGCCTTAAAAATTATTTCATTAAACTGCCTTATAACCGTTTCCCGGAAAAGAAATGATTCATCCCACGTTAGGTTTCCATTAATCAAGCGAGCTGGCCTGATATAGAGCACAGGCAAGTTGTGAGGAAAATGCGTTTTTTCGTAAGAGAATTATACGCACATAAGAATTCTTATGATAACTATTGGGATTTTCGATCAGTTTGACGACTTTGAATAAAAATCGTCCTACGCAGCTTAGCATTGCTTTGTATTTCCTCGACTAAAAAAAGATGGCCTCAGCAACGCTTAGTTTAAGTTTTAATAATCTAAATACTCTAGACAGGTCGGGGGTGACTTAAAAAGCTCCGTTTTGTTCAGGACGGCCGGTGAATCGCGATTTTTTTTTTTTGGGTGTCTATTCAGAGGATACATCTGTATCGAAAGAGACACTTTCACTTCCTGATCTCTTACCTTCATATAATTATCCCGAGTTGGCAGTCTTCAGTTATTCTCAGGGTGATGGCACTTAAAGAGGACAGGATTGCATGATCTGCTCCCATTGTGGAGCTCGAAACAATGAATTAGTTAGTGACTCTAGATTGTTACAGAGATGATATACTGACTATGGAAAAGCAATATCGACTGCTTAGAGCGTAGCTAGGGTTCTGCTGCCTCTTGGCATTAAAATTTTATCATTACTGTCCTGATTCTAAAGGCCCGTTCTTCATCAGTATACCGCGACCATTCCTCCACTTCACCGAAGAGTAATAATTTACAACTCAGACCTCCTCCTCCTCCCCTCTGTCTCCTCCTCCTCCTTCTTCGTCTTCTCCTCCTCCTCCTCCTCCTCCTTCTTCGTCTCCTCCTCCTCCTCCTCCTCCTCCTTCTTCTTCTTCTTCTTCTTCTTCTTCTTCTTCTTCTTCTTCTTCTTCTTCTTCTTCTTCTTCTTCTCCTCCTCCTCCTCCTCCTCCTCCTCCTCCTCCTCCTCCTCCTCCTCCTCCTCCTCCTCCTCCTCCTCCTTCTTCTTCTTCTTCTTCTTCTTCTTCTTCTTCTTCTTCTTCTTCTTCTTCTTCTTCTTCTTCTTCTTCTTCTTCTTCCTCTTCTTCTTCGCCTCCTCCTCCTTCTCTTACACCTGCACCCTCTCTCCTCCTTCTCCTTCTTGTTCTTTTTTTTTCTTCTCCTCCCTCTCTTCCTCCTCCTTCATCTTCCACTTCTTCTTTTTCTTCTCTTTTCCTTTGTTTTCAACTTTTTTTTCTTCTCCTGCTCCCACACCGTCGGCATGCAGTTTTAGGACGTCAGCTTTTTACTCTGTTTCGCCCTGACAGGGTATTAAAACACTCGATATTTGCGAAAGTCTGAAGCCACCAAATTAAGGACGGAGTACATCAAATATAAATAAAGGAATGTTCTTCTTGCCTTTTTTCCTGGTCCCCTTATTTTTTCCCTTTCTATCTTGAAATGAGTATCTTAATCAAAGGTTTATAATGATAAACCCAGCGGAGCAGAAGCTCACACTTTCTTTGACGCATATATAGGGCTTGATTTACGAGGCATTTTTTAAACTCTATCCACCCTTTCAGTTGCCTGCATACAGTGGGGGCACGATACTACGGAAAATTAGCTTATTTTCTAATTTTTCTCAGTTATCTATGGATACTTCTAAAAAGTCCTGATAGGTTTTAAATTTCCAAAAAATGTGTTAAGATGGCACTGCCTTACTTGCTATTTGTACTAACTTGATGAAAAGCAGTCAAATGGATCAGAAATAGATTGGATTTTCACATAATGAATGAACTATTCTTATTTGTTATTTATCAAAACGTCAATCATATTAATTAATGAGGTTTTAGGTATCATTTTAGCATAATATATTGTTTTTTTTAAATTTCGCCAGATGCTAAAAAGCAACAGCAAATGTCAGCTCTGTCTAAAGAGCGAGATGCTCTGAGAGGAACAGTGCTAGCATACAAGTCGATGTTTGACACTCAACAGCAGCTTATTACAGAGCTCAGAGGTGAGAGCTTAGACTCTATGAATCTGTACAATTTATATGTCATGAGACTGGTGAGCTGTAAAAAAACTATCAATCTTGTGAAATGTATGCTGCTTTAAATTAATTGTATAGGATGTGACTAGTTGATATAAATGTTATTTGATACTTTGTTTATGTTTATGTAGTTTTTAGATGTGGGAAGCTATGTGGTCAGAATGTGGAGAAGATGGAACAGCTTTAAAGTACATGTTTTGCACTTTCTCTAGCCTCTTTCTTTGGTGAACATGTATTTTTTTCACTCTGGTTGTTCTGAGTCTGAAATTTATAGTTTTGTTTTCTCTGTTCAGTGTCAGATGTTTTTTTCCATTTTGATTGAAAGAAAGCGTTAATTGATGTATTTGCCTCTTCCAGTGGCATTTTTCAGTCATTTTGTACCATTTAACTCTCTTGTTTAGCTAGTGTGCTTGGTCTTTCATTGCCTGGATGTTGTCAATGACTAGCAACCAATTGGATCAACACATAGGATCTCAGCGTGGCAAGATGTACAAACAATAGTAATTATTTTTTTTTTATTGTTCTGGATGGCTTGTGGGACAAATTTAACATCTGTGGTGGAAACAAATTTGGTTGCTGCGACCCTAGATCTGTTTTTGTAACACTAGAGCTGTGTTTTGAAAGCCTGTCGCTTAAGCTCTGTAGGTTAAGCAATATCACCAGTTAAGAATGAGTGCTATTTTGGTGTCTCTTGCTGATCCTTCTCTGAAGATCCTAACCCATTGATTACTTGGGTGTTCATCAATGACCATTGAAGTGACTATTAGTCTCCGTTCTGGTCTTGTTTTTAGCTTTACTTTTATAGTCCAGTTAATTTTTTTCGTGTTCGATCTTGGAGGGCAACAGTTTGCTCTATACTGTGATGAAGTGTCCAGATTAGTGGGAACGTTCTGTGCATTTTGATTCTTGTGCTTAACTTGTTCTTTTAGGCCTGACCTTTGAGGACATTTGAATTCAATACTGTGTTGAATGAGCTTGCATTCTATTAAATTCATTGGATTGAATAAGAGTTTTAATATCTTCAGTATCTGATAATTATTTAATCTCTCAAATGGATGCCATTACTGATAGGAAAGTTGATCTATTATACCTGTAATTATTCCTGGCCGGATTTTGGTTTTGTATTTTTTTAAAATTCCCAGGGATTGTGCTCTTGCTACATTTACATTTATATTAAACTGTTCAGATCTTCATTGTGATTTTCTTGTTGAAGGCAGGTCTTTAAATTCCTCTTATATGACATTCCTTCACCTGCTTTCTCTTCATGTAATGCAATGCTGAAGTATTTTGGACTGCAATTATTTTCTAGGAGATAGTCTGTATTTTCATCTGATCTTTTGAAAAAAAAAATAAATAAAAAAACAACCAGATGCACACAGAGCAGACAATGGCACATCAACTGGAATTTAAAGCTCATTTCTATATAAGATTTGTGCACAGGAGAAAGTGCCAGAAGACTGGAAGAGTTGCAGAGGAAAGGTTACCTAGTATCCTACAACAGTTGGAGTGGAATTAACAGGAGATCTAGTTTTGTAGAACAATCTAAAAGTCTGTCTTGTTTTTTTCCCTAGACATTGCTAGAAAATATGATATACCCACAGGGTTTCTAGTTACCCAAACAAATATCTTTCAAATAACTTGAGCATCAAGCAATTTAAACTGGTTACAAATAAGAAGCCCAAATCTAGAATAACATTGAAAAAAAGAAACCAGGATAGATGGACCATACTCTAAATATATTTATGCCTTGCATTCAGTGTCACCCCACTTTTAATTCGAAACCTTAAGAAAAACGAAGAAATTTATCCAAACCTGACTTGACAAGAGAGTATTGATGTAAAGAAGTCATCAAAAACTCAAAGGCAGGAGAAAAGAGGATTTAAAAAAAATTTAAAACAGACAAACATAACCTTGTGTGTTGAAAGAGTGAGGTCGCAGAACTTAGAGAGGCATTTAAGGCAAGTTATGTTTAGGGAAAAAAAATAAGGATTCCCCCTCCCCTTCATGTGATATGTTTTAAGTAAAAGCACAAATTTGAGTTTCACAAAAGATTTACCCATCTAAGCAATCATCATATTTATTTACTGTTTAAGAGTATAGCACCTGTGCTTGAGCCAAACCGAAAAAAATTTAGGGATAGTAAAAGTCTATGAAGAGAAAAAATTTAACTTAATGTAGGATAAATCTTTTCTTCAATAGTTTTACCTGATCTGTTATGCAATAAAAGTTCTGACTGAATGTATTAAAAAAAGGAAGGAAAATGCTGTTATCATCTTTTGTTTAGGACTGGGCTTTAAATATGAATTAATCAATTTTATTTTTAGCTGCAACAGTCGAAGCAAAACAAGAAGAGCAGGCAGTGAGAGCTGAGTTGAGGAAGCAAAACATACCAGGAAATCATCTCATGTCGGTATGTGAAGTATGCTATTATTTTGATTATGAAGTACAGACATGCCTATGTACAGTAGCATATATGATGATGTGAGTTGATTATTCAAATTGCATATATCTGTTCATGAAACTATGTGCATTGGAGTGTAGGTTTCAACAATGCCACAGATTTTATTTTTATTTTTTATGAGACAGTATGATTGTGTTATTTTTTCCATGAGTAGCTTTCTTTATAAAGCATCATGGCTTAGACATAGGAGAAGTAGACAAGTGAATAAAAAAATTAATATCCATTTCAATAAAACCTGTTCATGATTAGCCTGGAACCCTTCCCTTATAGAGATATAAGATATAGAGAAAAAATTCTGTGGATTTTGAGTTCCACCTTCATTTTACACAATACAAGGGGTAGCCTCAGTACTCTTTTGTCTGCATGTAGCACAGATATTTATATCATTGTAGATTCTAAAATTTTTAAAATGTTTTGTTCTTAGTACAAAATTTCTCTTTATTTAAAAGTACTAAGGTTGTTGGATTGTGGCACTTCTTAATAATCAACAATATTCTTTTAGGAAGGTATCCTTTTTAAAAGATATTAAAATAGTAATAAATCATGAAAACATCAAAGGCTTAACAAACAATGAATGAGTAAAAGGTATAAAGTTGCTTTAAATTTTTTTTAATGCATCTGGTTAAAAATCCTAGTACAGATGTTTCCTAGCATTCACACACCTTTTTCTTAGACTCTGTAAACTTTTAAAAGATTATGAAAGCCAATTTGAATTACAAAAACATTTGTAATTTTTCACAAATCAATAAAATTTTATCAACCATTTTAAATTAACTGATACACATGCTTACAAAAACTGAAGCACATGAAAGTAAAACAAAGATAACAGTTTAAACATGGAAAAGATGTCTTAAATTGATGAAAAAGGAAAAAAAAACAAAGGCAGGTGAAAGAATTGGAAAATTCAGCTTATGAATTAGATTTATGCCAGATAGTCTCTGTCAATGTATCTGTCCAGCATTACATGATTCTCACTTGTCAGCTGAGGCATCTAAAGGCCCAATGAGGGGACCTTTTGAAAATCTGTGATGTGTACTAATATTGTGCTTGAGGAGATTATCAACTTTAGGATATAAGACTTTCAAAGGAAATGGGATTTTGCTAAATGTGCATAATATGAAAAGATCTATATAGAAGTTCCATTTATTCTAGTCTTTCTATACACTGTAAAGCTTGGCGAAGGCCTCATAATTAAACAAGTGTCTTTGATATCACAAAGGTCAATGCTTTTTATCTAATGGCATGATAATCAATTGGGTTTTTATTCCTCAAACTAGATTCAGTTTTGAAAAAAAAGTAGTTTGTTTATTTACCATATTATTTTCCCCTTTTGCATGGTATTCAAAGGGTGAGAAAGTCTACATAGTTTACTTTGAGATACCATACAGGTGCCTAATTTAAGCAGAAGCTACGCTCTAAGATGGCCTAGCAACTAACTAATGCCAAGATGTTTGTGAGTTCATTTGCAAGGATTAAAACAAGTGGTTTTTTTTTTACTCATGTCAGATGGAGACTGTGAACAGCCTCATTCAGGCTCGTACAAAAGACAGAGAGCAAGTGTTACATGCCCAACGAAGAAAGTGTGGTCTTGCTGCAGCAGATGAGGAGGATGGCATTCTTGGGAAGGTTTGTAAAGTCTAGCCTTTTACTCAATTTTGTTGTGTGACTTTTACACTGTTTCCGTGCCCAATGTGGCTAAGTTTCAAATACAAAGTGAATTTAAAATTTTTAACATCCCTTAAGTTTCTATTTGAATCTTGTACAAAGTGAGGGCAAACCACAACAGATTGAATATATTTACTTTTTATGTTGAACTGTATCAGCAAATGGCCAGTTAAGTTTTACTTGATATCCAGACAAAGTCGGCGAACCATATTTAAACCATTAGATTGTAAGACTGAATTTTAAGCTTTGTTGGCTGTGAGTTATTGACATATATGTATATGTTTTATATTACTGATTTTATCTTTCTTTCAGAAGTCATAGCACCTATTTTCCACAAGTTAAGATACACTAGCTTACAAAGGTGGCTTACATGAAACTCCATCAATAACTTATTGTAAATACACGCCAATGCTTTAAGCTTATTAATAGAAGTTACCGAATCAAGTGATTAATAGCATTGTCTATATATATGCTTTAAGCTTATTAATAGAAGTTACCGAATCAAGTGATTAATAGCATTGTCTATATATTATATATACACACATAATAGATTAGATTACATATTACATATCCATTTAGAGCAGCCTATCTCAGCATGCCCTCTCTTCCTGATTGTTTATATCTCACTAAACGATCTGCTTATTGGGAGCAGCTGATAGCATCTATGGCTTGTGTTTGAAGCTCTTTTTCAGATGTTTGGTCATCAAATGTTGAAAGGACTTTTGAGTATGCATATTTAAAAAAGCATTTACTAATGTATTTTTACTTGCACAGTGTGTGTTGCAAAAGTGAATAAAGGAAATCCATTTGCAACCCAGGTTTTTTATTTATTTAGTGCTTTGCTAGATATATTTATGTTCATAACTGTTTCCATATTTTGATTTGAGCAATACAAAGTGGAACATTATTTTTTCCTTATATGTTCATGAATAGACTGAAACTTGGAAGCCTCAATCACGAAACTCATTTAAATTATTATGAAAATTTGTTTTCTTAAATTTAATACTCTAGATTGGACACCTTGCTTTGGTGCAAGATGATGACATTGCTAGAGTCCTGTCTTGGCATATGGCAGCTGACATGGATTGTGTCATTACCAAGACCACAGCCATGGTAAGTTTTTGTCAAAAAAAACTTAACAGATAAGATGCCATAAATTTGAGGTATTTTTAGTCAAAGATGTTTTTTCAGAGCCATTAAAACAGTAATAATATGTTGTCCAATAGATTCAAACTGCAAAAAGTCTAAGCCAAGCAATATGTACTCTGATAACCCTTAACATGATTTTCCTTTCACTGCTTTGAGTTTTAAGAGTAAAATCTTCAACTGACCCAATCATGGTTTACTATTTTGTAGCAGGTGATTAATACTTCCAATTCTAGGACTAGCTCCAGCACTTTAGCTTGCTGTCTCTAACTCCTAAAAGTTTTTCTTTCATATATATCTACTAACAAGAAGAAATGTTTCATCAATATCATTTCCCAGCTGCCACAGAGGATATGTGCATTTAGTAGTATATTCGTTTTGTCAAATTCTGTTACTTCATGTAATGAATCATCATCTAAATAAAACAGATTTGTATTCAAATTGATATTCAAGTACATGTATAAGGATCTGGTAGTTTCAGATTATTTGCACTTCAGTGAGCAATGAATAAGTTTGTAAAACTAGATTTTTTTTTTAACCCTGTCCTGTCTGGCACTCACAGGCCAAGGATGTTTATCAGAAAACCCAAGGGAAGCAACAAGTCTTGCCTCTTGACTCAATCTTCAGGAAAAATTTACCAGAGTGGAGCAAGTAAGGCTAATCTCTTTTTATTTTTTATTTTATTATTATTATTATTACTATTATTATTATTATTACTATTATTATTATTATTATTATTATTATTATTATTATTATTATTATTATTATTATTATTATTATTATTATTATTACTATTATTATTATTATCATTATTATCATTATTATTATTATTATTGCAGTGGAATATACTTATATTGAGATGGTCTTGGAAGAAAAAATTAAATCGATATAACGATATGTTAATAAATACAAATACAAAGATTAAGAAAAAAATACCAACAACAAAGACAAATCGGGAAACACTAATCGAAGGAGAGAAGCAAATGGAATGGACTCGATTATGTCACTTGTTAAATGTTAAATGTTTTTCTCTGCATGAAATGAAGTTTAGTGTTTTGTCTCCTATCTCCTATTTTAATAAAAGGTAACTTTCTTGTCAACATCTGCCAGCAGTTTGATCTACATCTCAATGCTAAGGCTTTTTTTATCATTGCCATGGTGAAATGTGACTATTGTAAGTCAAGTCAAGGATTAACAGTGTAGCGCTGAATAGTCAAAAATGCGGTTGTTTTAATGCCATTTCGGGCAAGAATGACGAAAGCCATTTTAGATTGCTGTGTCTAGATGATCAAGGCAAGACTAGCCTAACCCAGTGCTGTAACAGTGTTAGCAACAAATTATGAGAAGCGTTCCATATTGGGACAATGTCTCAGCTCTCAGCTTTAATTCACACTAGCTTTCTATCAGGCCTAGATGAATATTTGGTGTGGCCCATATTGGACTCTCAGACAAGTGTATTGTGCCAGTCAGAGGACTCTGTCTTAGTGTATAAGCTTGTGGTGATAGGGAAAAGGGGGTAGGGGCTGGATAAAAAACCTATGACTATCGATGAGCCATTGGTAAGTATTAGGCCGGTAACCTTTCCCATCTCCCTCTCACCAGTTCTGTTAAGAGATTGAAATGCATATAACAGAGTGTTAGCAAGATAGAGAGAAAGAAAGAAAGTGTTCATATGAGAGAGACAGGACAGTATACTAGGGCGAGAAGGCAATTAAGCCTGAGAGAGAGGCACTGAGCTCTTGCGGTGGTGCCTAGAAAGTGTCCGCTGATTGGCACCATAGCACTCATCTGACTGGGCTAAGAAAATTGTGGGATTTATTTATCCTCCCAATTTTTCACTTTCTATATCTGCATTTGGGCTTGGCTAAAACTTGTCAATAAAGGAACCGCAAAATAAGTGGATTTAAGAAAATTTTATTACTACGAACACTGAGGAAGAAATTTGGTATTTGGAAAAAAATGTTGATAAATCAGTTGTCGATATAATTATGCAGGTTGTACTTTATTATTATTATTATTATTATTATTATTATTATTATTATTATTATTATTATTATTATTATTATTATTATTATTATAATTATTACTACCACCACTACTTCTACTACTACTACTATTACTACTACTACTACCGTCGCCTTGCCATGCACCTTTATTTTTTAGGGAGCATATTGGGGGATTGGTATAAGCTATGTTCTCTTTGAGTGGCAAGGCGATGAGTGCAGAAGCATCTATAAGTTGATGGTTCTAATTCCACCAATTCAGGCATTTTTCGGTTATTTTCACTTCAAGCCTTATCCTAACCACTGCTGAGCACCACCTAAAACTCTAGCTCTTGTAATTCTTATCTACAATTAAGCCAATGGTTTGCCTCCTCTAGGTCTATATTTGAAATTATAAATTGTTATCTTTGGTCCTAGTTTTTTTTTCCAATTGCAAGTGTTTGTGTTTCCAGATTCAGTGGCTTCAACCAAGATTGCAAGTCACTCAGGAGGCTTAGTAAATACCTTTGCCATGTACTTCTCTTTTTAGGGAGCGCAGTGGCGTATTGGTACAAGCTATGTTCTCTTTTAGTGGCAAGGCGATGGGTTCTGAAGTATCTATAAATTGATGGTTCTAATCCCACCAATTCAGGCATCTTTCAGTCATTGTCATTTTCACTTAAAGCCTTATTTTAACCACTGCTGAGCACTACCTATAATTCTAGCTCTTATAATTCTTACTTATAATAAACCCAGTGGTTTGCCTCCTCTAGATTCTAGATCTAAATTTGATATTACTACTACTACTACTACTACTACTACTACTACTACTACTACTACTACTACTACTACTACTACTGCTGCTGCTATTATTATTATTATTATTATGATTTGTTTTTAATTAAAAAAGATTTTCAAGCATATATTCATTGACCTTCATTTTCTTACCCCCTTGAATCTATCTAAATTCTGTGAAAAGAAACACATAAGTTTGCCACAAATGGGTTTTTTTTTTATTATGATGGATCTGGCATTCTGCAGCTGTTGATGTTGACATTCCACTTAAATTCTATGGATCTATGATAAACATCATTTAAATTATATATAAATCAGTATGCTGTATTTATAGCAGTTGCAAAAGATAGCAAGGGGTACATGTTACATGAAAGATTATGTAATTAAAAGCAAAGGAGACCTGAATATGGGAAAACAGGTAAACTGTACTTTCTCAATGTACAGTTGGTCATTCTCCCCAAAAAGTGTCAGGAGATGTAGCGCCTTGTATTATGAGAATTCGTGTTATTTATATATGTACTAGGATGAAAATAATCATTTACAAGATCTATAAATTTATAGATTTGGGTTTTATAAATATAGCTTACTTCATGTGTTCATAACAATTATTGAACTTGATGGGTATTACTATTCAAAATGAACATTGGCAGTGTTGTTTTCAACATTAACAAAGAGGTAATACCTCTTGGAAGTCCATAATCCAAGTGAAGCCTAACCCATGAGTGATGCTATACCAAGCTCACTCCTCTAAAACAGTAAGAAGCATATCAATGTTACTATTTGAATTGCAATCATAATTATTATTGTTGTTATTATTTTATTTTTATTTATTTTTATCATTAATGTTATCATCATCATCATTATTATTATTACTATTACTACTACTACTACTACTACTACTACTACTACTACTACTACTACTACTACTACTACTACTACTACTACTACTACTACTACTACTACTACTACTACTACTACTACTACTACTACTACTACTACTACTACTACTACTACTACTACTACTACTACTACTACTACTACCACTACCACTACTACTATTACTACTACTACTATTACAACTACTACTACTACTACAACTACTACTACTACTACTACTACTACTACTACTACTACTACTACTACTACTACTACTACTACTACTACTACTACTACTACTACTACTACTACTGATACTGCTGCTGCTACTGCTGCTGCTGCTGCTGCTGCTACTACTACTACTACTACTACTACTAAAGTAAGAATGATAAGAGCTAGAATTTTAGGTAGTGATCAGCATTAAAAGTACCAATTGCTCTATTGCTCTAAAATGAGCCATATGTTACATGCAACATATTGGGGGTATTTCAAGACTTGAGAATCTTTTCTGCCCTCAGACCCCTACCTCTAGAGCGACATAGGCCAGGTTTTACAACTGCAGGGAACCCAGTTTATGCCAGAAACCTGCTGGAATTTCCCAAAGAAGAAGAAAGTTGCAGGATTGGTGAGTTTGAGTTTCTAAAGCTGGAAATGTGAAATCAAAGGCCCAAATGTTTATTTTTAAATCTCGTTTTAGTGGCCAACATATTTAATGGAGTCCCCTAGGCCCAATGTGTGCTAAAAATTATAAAGGAAAATTTGTGTAGTAAAATACTGTGGCAGGCCTTTCTCATGTTATGATCTTTTGATTCTCTTGGGGAAGATTTTGAAACAGATCAGTTTTTATGATGGATTACTGATGGAATTTTTTTCATAATTTCTGTATACTACCTAGTGGATTTTCATGTATGTTAACAAGTTTGCGAACAATTGAAAATTTTTTTCACTCATTTGCATATGCACAAACTTGATTTGAAAGTACCTTTGCATGACATTGATTTAACAACAGGATGAATTTTGGGACAAAACATGGTCTTGAGAAGATGTTAAAGACTCTGTTCCTCAAATCGTACAATTTTTTAACATGGTTTTAATGGAAACACAGAGACATTTTAATCATATTGGTGAAATAATCATTTGAATATGTGCAAGTCAGCAAATGAGCTCACCATTCGCAATATCCTTGACATAAAATAGATCTGATAGTTTATGTTAATGAGGAAATAAACGTAAAGCACTGGCAGTATTTAGAGAAAGATCTTACTTCATATAGTTGGTTGATCTGTTGTAAAAGTAGAGTAATGAGATAAGTTTTTGTTGATATGATGGATAAGGTTAAAAAAAATTTTGGATTCATTTCGTACTTTTTTTTTATGGTCAAAGGTTACCATAAAAAGCATCAGGGCTGAACATTGTACAACTTTTAGGAATTTTATTGAAGTTTAAAGCTTCTGTATTCAATATTTAAACTATTTACTAAAATAATTATTGCAGCATCAATTTTACTCGGAAATTAACCCAGAGTTTGAAAAACCAAAAGGTTTTCTTTCTCTTCTATTTTTGAATTATTAAATATCTCTCTGTGTTATTTGACTTTTTTGTCTTACAATTCTCCTAAAGTGATTCATTCTTTCCCTGAACTCTTTTTTATAGTGTTTGGCATGTTGCTGGGAGACACATTAATTCTAGACACATTGGACCATGCAAATTTGTACAGACAAGAGGTATAGTTTTTTTTTTTTTCTTTTTTTTTACAGGTATCAAAGCTTCTCTATAGAGAGGATTATACTCTCATAGAACATACTTCACTTCGACTCATTTCAGAATACTGGGAGAAAATAATCCATAAAAGTCCTTTATTTCTACCTTCTATCAAATATAGCAAGAACTTTTCAATTTCAAGGAAGTGTGTTTGGCTAGACTTTCATATCTTAACGTAAGAATGGCTTAAGCACAAATCCAATAATTATAATGATTTAATTTTTCATTGCACCAGCTTGTCAAATTCACCCATTGCCCTACAATACTGACCCGCTGTGGTGATCGCATCAGGAGCAATGGAAAGTTTGGAGGAGCTATGAACAAAGCACCTTCTATAGACAAGCTCAAGGGTTGTGTATTTGGTCAGCCCTTGCCCCTAGCATACCATGCTATCTGTACTCAAATAGGTGAGCAATATTTTATAAATCTTTCATGGACAATGCCATTCAAAAGTTAAGGCAAATCTTTCATGTGCCATTCAAATGTTAAGGCCAATCTTTCATGGACAGTGCCATTCAAATGTTAAGGCCAATCTTTCATGGACAGTGCCATTCAAATGTTAAGGCCAATCTTTCATGGACAGTACCATTCAAATGTTAAGGCCAATCTTTCATGGACAGTGCCATTCAAAAGTTAAGACAAATCTTTCATGGACAGTGTCATTCAAATGTTAAGGTCAATCTTTCATGGACAGTGCCATTCAAATGTTAAGGCCAATCTTTCATGGACAGTGCCATTCAAATGTTAAGGCCAATCTTTCATGGACAGTGCCATCCAAATGTTAAGGCCTATCTTTCATGGACAGTGCCATTCAAATGTTAAGGCCAATCTTTCATGGACAGTGCCATTCAAATGTTAAGGCGAATCTTTCATGGACAGTGCCATTCAAATGTTAAGGCCAATCTTTCATGGACAGTGCCATTCAAATGTTAAGGCAAATCTTTCATGGACAGTGCCATTCAAATGTTAAGGCCAATCTTTCATGGACAGTGCCATTCAAATGTTAAGGCAAATCTTTCATGGACAGTGCCATTCAAATGTTTAAGCAAATCTTTCATGGACAGTGCCATTCAAAAGTTGAGGCAAACAACAATGCCTTGCAACAGCAGATGTTCTCTGCCTAGGTCCAATGCAATGTTTGTTTCAGAATATTGTGTTCTAATTATTTAGAAATTTGAGACAAGTAGCAGTAAGGTATGTTTGACCAACCTTTGGTGTGAGAGATTGATACTGTAGCCTACTTATTTTTACTTTAACTCACCCAGCACAGATACTGAGTTTACTCAGCTGCCCTATTACTTCTGTTGAAAAACAGAGAATGCTCGGTTTTGACTTTGAAGGTCTGTTTTACTTTCCAAACCAACATTTAGTTGTTCAAATCTAGTATATATGGAAGAGAAATTACTCTTTTTTCACATTTGCTTGGTTTCATATATAGTTTAAATAAAGCCTTTGTTCAGCAATTGAAAAAAGTTGGATCCAGATCTGTTCATGTAAAAATTATTGAGTGGATTATCCAACCTCTCCTCTTTGTTCTCGGACTGTTATATTTAGCAAGTCTGAACAAGTACATTTTCTTTTCTTTTCTACTTTATGTGTATCAGTATTGTTACCCTTACAGTGTGGGACATATTTTTTTTCTTTTTCAAACTGGACTTCTCAATAGAAAATTCATAAGGAAAAGAACTAATCATACCTGAATTATCAAACGTGCTGTGCAGCTGAGATAGATATCTACTGACACTGAAAATTTTATGTTTTTACATTAACAACTTTTTAAAATATGATCTTTTAAAACTTATTGAAAAAGGCCAGTTGTGCAGAGCATTTTTTTCAGATAGGAGCTAGTGCATCAAGGAGAAAAGATGTCAGCATTTACGCAGATTTACACCAAAGACATCATGATTCTCACTCTTGTGTGGCAAAGAGTAGAAAACTTTGTGCTCAGCATTCGAGATCAGTAGAGTTTTTCCAGTGCACATAGACATAAAGTCTGTGTATTTTTCTTTGCTTCAAATTACTGTTCAGCTTCCCATTTTGTAAATTGGCGTTTCACAGAAATAGACCTGTACTGTTCTTTTAAGTGACTCATCTTAAAAAATTTTGTTGGATTGGCTTTGATCACTCTCATTTCCATGACATTGTTCCAGTTGATCGGCAATCCTCAGTTATCATCGTCCTTCCTGATATTCAAAATCTTCAGGTCTTCTGAAAGTTTTTTGAATTCTAGAAAGTCACTATACTCAAGTGTATGAACCCAGTAATTTTGTTTTCGTCAATGCGATGATCAGTGACAACTGTGATGGCACAAATAGATCACCAGCATTACCCAAAGCTGTGCTTATGGCTCTATGGACTGAGTCACCTTCACATTGACCATGAAATGACTCAAAGAATCTCAGAGAGATTTCTTGCATGCTTATTGAACAGTTAATCATGTCAAGTATTATTGTATTTTTTTTCTGCCTGGGGCATTCATCTGCAAAAAGGTGTGCATTTTAATGCTTTTTTTGTCGTAGCCATCCAGTGCCATGAATAACTGCAGTCAAAATGTATGAGCTTCCGCTACGACTTTAGCCTTATTGCCATGTGTAACAATCTTAGTTGTGATCAGCCAGGTTATAAGATGTCAGGTTGAAGTTTGACAGTCGCCTCATATAGAGCAATGCCTCTTCTTTGGAAACAGGTAGGTATATTACTTGCTGAAGTTACCAATGAGGATGCTTGGATCAGTTTTAGCCATTTTGTATTTATCTTTCAGTTTGCATACCCCTTGTTTCTCTGCTGTATGCTTGGTGTAAGGTTTCTTGTCTTGAACACTGTCTTATGTGTTGATAAAGATGGTGGGCAAGTTCGCTTCACCAACACATTGTGTGTGCGAGCCTGCATCCCTAAGACATCTTTTAAGGTCTTCCATGTACTACATTAGGTAGACAATCAACAACAAACCTTATTTTTGTTCTTACAAAAGGGTTTATGCAAGGTATATGTACTTTCGTGTGCAAAATAATTACTTATTTTGTTTCATTCTTTTCACACAAAAGGCGATAGTCATTCTCTCAAAAGTAATTACTTGGTTATCCTTATAAGAAAGTCATGATGTTAAACTCAACTGCACATGCCCTTTCGTCTGATATGAAACTGTTGATTGTTGGTTTATGCCCCCCGTTTTGATTTCATGGCATATCTTGTCTATTTTTAGACTTAGGAATACTCCATTTCGTATGACAGGTAGTCCATGTGAAGCTCTAAATACTGGTGGTCATAACCCAAAACTGCCAAATATGGGCATATGCCCATTTGTGTGGAAGACGAAGATGTAGTTGAGTTAAACATCCATGACTTTCTCATAGGGATAACCAAGTAATTATGTTTGATAGAATGATGAACACTTTATGACAGATTCACTCAATTTTAGCTCATACTTAAAGGTAGGAAATGGTGTTGTCCAGGCTATACAGCAGAAATGTTTGCTCTTAGTCATAATATTCACAGAAAACCATTAATTTGCTAACAGATGTAAAACATGCTCAATTACACAGGAGAACCATTTGCACTTACCAAAGTGAATGTCTCTGGTTTAGCCATGGTCTTTGTAATGGGTAGTTTTGTCACTCAAAGCAGGAAGATTTCTGTGAAAAAAGGGAAATAAATGTTCTTGACCAACAGTCATCTATGTTGGCGCTTTAGTCTCTCTAAGAAAGATAGTAGCATTTCCAAACACACATGTCAAGACCATGATACAGCAGCGTTTTCCTGCATTATTAGAAATGGATGGCTTTCAATCAATTGTATGACTTATTAGAAACAGGTATGACCAAGGTGTATTCCAAGGAACAGACTTACCCCTTGCTTGCACAAGCAAACAACATTAAATACATGTACCTTGTATTAGTAACCAAACAAGGTGGAGCAGAGTTCAAATTAAACTTCCAGGCAAGCTGCTAAGGTTATTAAATTTTCTGGGAAACTTGCATTTCAGATTGTATGGGAATGTTCTGTTGAAGTACCAAATTATCATGAGATTTCAATTTTTCTCTGGATCCTTTGCTACTAGGCTTGCTGCCAAACTCATGTATGCTATGTTTGTGAAACTTCATAATTTACATCTTTGTTTCAAGCAGCTAAATTTTACATTGAAGAAGCTTGGTAAGGGTTCTTACTTTAAAATGGCCTCAGAAGAAAATGACATTAAGCTCCATGTCGAAGCTGTTACAGTTTCGATTAACCTCTGTACATAAACTCTTATAATAGCACTTCTACCTCTTTGACTCTCAGAGACTCTTGAAAGATTCAAGTCAGCCCTTTCAGCCAGTGCACTGGCACAAGAGGACTTGCAGGAGCAGATTGAGTTTCAAAAGCTTCCAGAGACAACATCAAAGATGGAGGAGTTCAAGGATGCTGAGCAGAGATTGAGAGAGGTTGAAACAAAACTAGGTGAGGCACTGAATACGATAGCACATCAGTATATAATATTATTGAGTATTGCTCTTCTGTACACCTTGCTGTCAAATCAGATCTTTTCATATGATTATAAGACTTTAGTGCTGTAATTCTATTGACAAAATCTTATGTTTAATTGACATTCCTCATTCTAAAACTTCCATAGCATTCTTCTTTTCTTTGTTTTTTTCTTCTGTCTTGTATATTTTTGTTCTGGACTTTTGAACATGCAATCATATTGGAAGACAATCGCCCTGAAAGATCTTAGTTGGCTTTACCTTTTCTTGAGCTGGGAAGCACATGCTCTTATGTAGCTCTTGTGCCTACTTTCAAAATTCATATATGGATAGCTACCTAGAAGCTTTAAGAACATCTACCATACATCCATTTATGTATCTCTAATTTTGGAACTGTTTCCAACATTAACATTTTCTCTTATCTGTAATATTGGGAAGAGACATTCTATGGTAGTGGGTTTATTCGGATACATACCGCCAAAACTTTTGCATATATGGTATGACACAAAGAAAGCTGCAACTAGTACAAGCACACTTTCAGAACTACCGGTACATAATGTTATCTAGGTAATCAGATGAAATCGAAAATCTAACCAGATCTTGGCCATCCAAAGAATGCAGGTGCCTCTCGAATTGAGGTACTATCCTTAGTCTATTGTATAAGGTGAATTTGGATTCTGGAATACAGTTTTATTTCTAAATAACAATGACCCTAGTATGTATTGTATTAAAAGCATTGAGGTGTTTGTTTACTAAATTGCTACCCTACCTCATTCATTTGTTTCCCTACAACTATTTTCCTCAGGAATGTCTCTACCAAACAGAATTCCTCCCGTATTAAAACAATTATCTCCAAGGGTCAGTAGCAGTGTAGAGTCCATAAACGAACCAGCCTTGAAGAAACCCAAGCCAGAGCCAGGTTAGGGCCATAATAATTCTTTCCTTGCTATGATGAAATCAGTAAGATTTTTTTCAATAAATCTTCAGAAAAGAAACTTAATTCAGTGGCCTTTTCTCTCTTTTTTTTTTTATGGAAACTAAAGATTTTTGTTTAACAAAGCTAGACTGGTTGAATATTTACCTCCTTAATGACTTGAGTTTTTTACCAGTTCATCAACATGTTGCAAGCACTAGAGTAATAAATAACAAAGAAAGCAAACAGTTGCAAAAAAGGCTCAATTTTGATCACAAATTATCATTTTGATTCATTGATTTTGCCCATTTATAAATTATGTTAACATAATCATCAATACACGTATCATATAATTATACCAAACAAGATTGTTATCTGATAAATAAAATTGAACTGTTGAAACATTGATTTTTGCCTCATTGACACCAGGAATGGATGGTACATATATTTTCAATGAATTATAAGTTTTATTTTACTTCGCAAAATATATCCAATCACATTAGTTATCAATGAAATTGGCTAGGTTGTGAAGTGTTTTGTACAACGATACTTTTTTTTTTTACAATTTTTTTTGTACCTTTAAAAATTTGAGACCCTTTTCTTTTGTTGCATTAACTTGGTAATTTGCATTTTTTGTGTTAATTTTTCACAATGACAAGCCATCTTTCTGGCTATTACTGTATCTTTATGGCTATCACTGTTAAGTTTCTTTACCATTGTCAGAAAAGGGAAACTTTTTTTTGGATGTCACATTCAAAAGCATGAATGTATGAGGAAGTTTTAATATTATTGTTAACAGTAGATTGGGTAAGATGCCATGTATCCAAATGATAGATGTAGGCATACAAGTTATCAGAATATTCAGAAGTCTTCGACATATTCATAGCAAAAACTGTTTGGAAGATGGTACATTTCTAACTCTCACCAAATTTAGAATTTAGTATGATTATAATAGGAGTGGTCTTAATTTTATGCTTTGGCAGGCACCATTCCATCTTTAGACCAAGTGGCCACATCTCTGAGGGGTCGAACAAGAAAGTCTGCTACTCTTAAGGCCTCTCCTTCCACAGCCCCCACCCCTGTGGCTAAACGCAACAATACTCCTCCCCGGTCTAGTCGCCGCATTGCTTCTATGACACCTGTAATTTCAGAAGATGGCCGCAAGCGTCTAAAAAAATCTGTTTAAAGTTCCAGATATGAAAATTATTGTTACTGGCAAGATGCAGTCATATTGTGTGGAGATACAATACTAATATCTCAATTTCTTTGAAAAGTTATAAGTTAAAGGATGATGTTAAAGTATTCATTTTTTTATACATACTTTTTTTTTTTTATTTACTAGTTCATGATTCCTGGACAATTATGTCTGAATTACTAAAAGCTGTTTTGATTGTTGTGCAGTTTTGTTGTTTTTTTTGGGTTTTTTTTTTATTTTATTTAAAAGTAAATTTTGTATTGATTTATATAATTTGCATGGTAAAACAATTGACTGTAATTAGGACAGAAGAGGTTGAAACCTAGCTATTCTATTTCTTTTTTCTTTTCATTCCATATGTTGACCTTTTAGATCCATTCATTTTAATCTTGACTGGCTGCATATTTTTAGAAGGGTTACAAACTCTATCAGGTTGACAGAAAAACTGTGAAAATTAAAGTCCAATTTCAATCATATGATAATTTTTTTTCGTTGTGCTGTATTCTTTAATAAATATTTATAAATTGCAAAGTACACAAATGGTTTTGAAAACCTTTTCTCTTTCTCTCAAATGCTGAACTAGTGAAAGAAGTACTTCACAGGCCAAAGAGATCAAATTTGAATTTCTGTCAAGATTTAAAACTACAATTGAGGCAAATGGAAGCTAATTTAATATTTTTGCATTACCTCTTAGTCTTATGAAATGGGACACAATATGTTGAACATGGCTTGTCACAGAGAAAAAAAATAGGTCAAGAACAAAGATGTAGAGCTGCTTTTTTATACCATTTGTTCAGCATTGTGCCAATATTAAACCTTTCCTAAAGAGAAGACTTTGATGGCCAGGAAGTAAGCACATGCAAGCAAATCAAGCTGGTGAGTCAAACTTATAGATATGACTTTAATCTGTTTGAGAAAACTTTATATATATATATATATATATATATATATATATATATCCTTTTAGTCAAATTTCAGATAATTTTAACCTTTTTTAATGTTCACTAGCCCTTTTCACTTAATGGAATTAAGTGCAGCAAAGCTCTTTATTCTATGTAGCCAGTGAAATAAACTTTAGAGTTACCTCCAAGTAAAACTTTTTCCTGATGGGAATTTAGTTCCTTTTTTTCTTTCTTTTTTTGTTTGGGGGGGAAGGGATTGGCAGTTTTCCAGTTTAATCTTTGCTGTTTGGGAATTAATGCCATGCATTTATATGTGAATTTGTCATAAATTGTTAAAAAAAATTATTGGATCATTGATTTTTATTTGAATAAAGTTTATGATGACGACATAAAATGTTGTAGGACTGCTTTGAAGTTTTTCACATAAATTAGTTATTCAATTATTCTTCTGTATGATCCCTTATTTTCTCAGGGTAAATAATTAAAGCAGCAATGACAGTTTTTGACCAATCCTTTTTTGTTATCCAGTCTGCTAAGATCATTAGTATTACCTTTGATTTTCCCCTCCCATCATTATTGTATTTTAACTCTTCTCTTAAACAGGCTATAATGCATAACTGTTAATTTAGATCATAAAGAGACCAAGAATTTTTGAGAAAAAGAAAATAATATAAGTATTTATTGGATCTTTAATATTCTTCAACTTTATTTTCATTTGACAAGGAACAAATTACATGTATATTTATGCAAGATACAGAAATATAAAATACACTGCAGTAAATCCTAGGGTCATATAAAGGAACCTTCATCATACAATAAACATCATTTAGAGGGGAAAGAAATTGTATTAATTGCAGTGATGTTGCGCCCAAAGACCCCAGACTCAACCTAATCTTTTTCCAATGTACTAGGAAAAAATCCCTCGATTTTCAGCCTTCTTTAACTCTATGAAAAAAACTTGAATAGAACTAACTCATTAAAACTTGGCTTTAACAAACCCAGATTCATTAATTCAATAGGATGTTTTCGTCCGCCAAGTTTCTCTGGAGCAATTATTAGGTCTTATATGGTACACATAATTATTTGTAGGCACCTTGAGTAGCTCAAAACTCTTTAGCTAGCCACACCTTTATTTGACTCAGTTGAGTTCAAAACATCTAAGGCAAAAAACAAAGAATTGGAGGTGGGGTAGGGGGTATCATGGGACTGGCAACTGTTGAATAATGGATGAATCATCAGTTATCAATACTACAATTGGCGCACCAGTATGTTTCTTGACAAGACTGACTGTGTGTCAGACGGTTAGTTACTTTAACTTAGCAAGGCAGCTGACAGAAAAAGTTGTACGCCACACATCACTTGTCATATCACCA
>JAWDGP010007869.1:30000-42019 GCA_033675545.1 Elysia crispata | reverse complement strand
GACAGATTGAGACGAATACGCCTTCTATGATAGATGATGATAATTATTCTGAGAGAGAGAAAATGAGAAAGGGAGAAAGTGGAAACGAGACAGAGATAAAGAAATTAGAGAGACATACTGACGCAAAGGATGAAAAGAGAGGAAAATAAAAAAAGACAGGAATAAAAACTCAGAGAGAATGCGACGGGTCGGTAGTCACATTAATGGAGAGATAAGCAAAGAAAGAAACTAAGAAGGAAGTGACGTGGATATTTAGAGAGTTACACACAAAAAAAAAAAAAGAAAAAAAAGTAAAATATAGATAGCTGGAAGAATAGACAATGAAAGTGTCTGAGAGATAGAGATGGAGAGAAAGAGAGAGACAGTGGGAACTAATGTAACTTATTAAAATAGATTAGCAATGTGATGAAAAAGAGAGGGCACAGAGAGAAGGAGGGAGAGAGAGAGAGAGAGAGAGAGAGAGAGAGAGAGAGAGAGAGAGAGAGAGAGAGACAGAGAGACAGAAGGAGAGGGAGAGGGAGAGAGAGAAAGAGAGTGAGAAGTCGAGGCAGATGGAGCTAGAGAAAGAGAGAAAAAGAGAGAGAGAATCTGAGGGAGAGAGAGTGGGAGCAAAAATGAGAAATAGAACACCATACATAAGAGAGGCAGAATAAAATACAGACGCAAAAAAAGACTATCAGAATTGATGATTTTGCCATCCCATTGCTACTTCATCTGACAGCCTTACACGCAATAGTATTTTTAAATTAAAAAAAGACAGATCCATCTCTTGTTTGCCCAAATCTAACATTAATTTCCATTCAATAAAAAAGACAGAGTAAAATCCTGAACTTCTATAATTAATAAGAAATATTTTCACTGACAGGAAACAGGACATACTTCATGTATTAGAACTGCTGCAATTTTTCTCATTCCTCAAGTCCCATGTTTTCAACTTGTTTGGGACACATCGACTGCAGCCACGAATACATTGTGTTGATTGTTTTCCCACGACGAGGACAGAGAGATGAATGTGTTGTGTACCCGTGTCACTGCTGCCATACTGCTCAACCATGATGAAATGTGACTGGGGAGGAGAAGGAGGAGGAGGAGGAGAGGAGGTCGTAGCAGTGAATGGTGGTTGATACAAGCACACCGCTGCTAAAAGTTTTTAATTTATTTCGCACCAAGGTCCCACTGGCAGTTTTGTCTTGTGATTGAGCTATCGAGTTGAGAATACACTGACACGTCTTTTGGAACATTTATGCTGTCGTTAAAGCTGGTGGCTTGGCTACTGTATCGTTTCTGATCTCTTAGGAAAGAGCGTACAACTATTTCTTCCTTTCTGATGTTATAATAAAACGTTGCAGAAACACTGCTTGCTAAATGGTCGCAATAGTACTGTCTGGTATATTAAAAAGACTACTGACTTATAGTAAAAGGTCGTATGACTACTGCAATGTAATGTGATAAGAGAAGACTAAATATGCATTAAATATCTTTTTTTTTTAATATCATAAGAGAAAGTTACATAATTATTAAACACTTTTTGGTGTCATAAGAAGGCTATAAAATACGCTTTAAATCGTTTTTGATATCATAAAAGGAAGTTACATGAATATGAAACCAGATGAACATTCAATCATACTTGACGTCGTAATGCTGTCTAAAAACTTCTGGACTTCTTCTAATGTCATCAAAAAAGTTTGCTCATAATCTATCATGCTATGTGTTTTTAGGATGTCTTTGTTAAGGCTTTAGGAGTTTTTATAGTTGACGCTTGTTTGTTTCAGTTTTAGAGGGGAGATTCTTGTCTCTTTCATAAAATTCTCCATAAATTTTTAGCATGACTACAACGCCCTTTATGACGTCCTAAACCAAAAGTCGCACGAATGCTTTATCAGTAACACGATATTAGTTTCCTGTAGTTCGTCTCTTTTATCACTAGTAAGGTTAGCAAGAGTGTCAAGCTCGAACAAAGAAAGAATAGTGTTGTGGCTAAACTTTTGGGTTCCGCCCTGACGCGGGTTTCAATTTGATGTACAAAAAGCCATAAAGTTACTGCGTTGTGAATTGGCTATATCAAGCAAAACGCAACCAGTGAAGCCAGCAGGAGATGAGTGACCTGTTTGGAGGTTGATTGCTTGACACTGCTCGCTCAAAAAACATAAAATTAGATCCGTTAGGAAGAGTGCGATTGAAGGAAATGGACCAAACTCGCTTGAATCAATGAGCCATACTAAACCTTCTTCTAAGTCTATAGATTTATTTAGCTTCGTGTATCTAAAATTTTGGCGAATTATTATTATTTCCACCCTCGTGTGATAAGTTCGTCTATTGGTCGGTACGAATTCGTCAGTGCAAAACTTGACCGCACCTGCCCAGAAAATAATCCCGCTAGCTGGCGTCAAAGATTAGCTTAGAGCAAACACAGGTTTAACACTTGGTAAACAGTAAAAGAGTGCAAGTGAGTTAGAAAGTCCCCTAACCTCGGTCTTACCAAGCGTCCAGTAGAGTGGGTATTACCGAGCCCTTGACCACAGAACGGGCTGTTAGACGCCCCTGTCAGTGTCATATTTTCTCCATCTAAGATTCCTCGGGAAACGTAAGGAACGGTCAACTCATAAGAGATTTGAGTTGATTCTGAGTTTTATGCTACCTCAGTTCGACATTTTTTTTAAGAATTAAAGAATTTGATTAAGACGTGGAATTAAGTATAAGATGAAACGAGATTTACATGAGAAATGTATTTTTAGGAGTTGGTTCTATATGAATTGCTTTGTCTCTCATACAGTGACATAGTTTCATTTGTTTCAATTTGACGACAAGAGGCACAATAAAAAGTTGTAAACATCAAACAAGGGGTGCCGTGCAGTCCAAAGGTACTTAAATATAAGTATTGAGGCTGTAGGCGGCAATAGTCTTTGCTTGAAGTACAATCAAACAATGCCATAAAGATAGAGTTAACTTGGATATAACAAAGACTTTCTGCTCCAGAAAAAAATTACAATATTCAAAGAAATCGCGTTTCCGCAATTCATTAAATTTGACCATTTTTTCATTAATTTTGAACAATTTTCATTCAGTTCATTGTCTTTCCTTACTTCTTACGCAGATTTACAAAAACGCTATGATTCCAAGAATGATACTTTAATTTTCTAGACACTTCTTTTTCAAGTAACAATAACTAAAATAACAACAGACATAACAACAATAGCCTGTTGTTACCAAAAATTACTTGCAACCTCAACAACAATTCAGGCTAAAAGTACTACAAATACTAATACTATTACTACTGCGGCTACTACTACTTCATTTTTTTCTTGTTCTGTCTCTTCTTCTTCTTCTTCTTCTTCTTCTTCTTCTTCTTCTTCTTCTTCTTCTTCTTCTTCTTCTTCTTCTTCTTCTTCTTCTTCTTCTTCTTCTTCTTCTTCTTCAAATACTGCTTTTTATACCGTTTTGTATTCCACACATTACAACTAGTAGAAATACGTCTTCGAGACAAGAAACACAACACACACACACAAACACACAGGAAAAAAAATGATAATGAAAAAGGGAAAAACTAGTCCTTTCTCTATATTTGCAATATCGCTAGCACCGATCGAAATTTCTGCACTCTTTTCTCTCCCTTGTAACAAAGAAGATTTAACGATTTTCTTGGTGCAGTCAATATTTCAAAGGCATTGGACTGTTTGACGTCTGATTCATAATAAACAGCGAGAAAATTACCCTTTCTCTTGGTTAAGAATTGTTTTCATCATCAATAAAATTATTATTATTGTTATCATTCTTGTTGTTGTTGTTGTTGTTGTTGTTGTTGTTGTTGTTGTTGTTGTTGTTGTTGTTGTTGTTGTTGTTGTTATTGTTGTTGTTGTTCTTCTTCTTGTTCTTCTTGTTCTTCTTGTTCTTCTTCTTGTTCTTGTTCTTCTTGTTCTTGTTCTTGTTCTTGTTGTTGTTGTTGTTGTTGTTTTTGTTCTTCTTCTTCTTCTTCTTCATGTCCTTGTTCATGTTCTTGTTCTTGTGCTTGTTCTTGTTCTTGTTCTTTTTGTTTTTCTTCTTCTCGTTCTTCTTGTTCTTGGTCATGTTCTTGTTCTTGTTCTTGTTCTTGTTCTTGTTCTTGTTCTTGTTCTTGTTGTTCTTCTTCTTCTTCTTCTTGTTCTTGTTCTTGTTCTTGTTCTTGTTCTTCTTCTTCTTCTTCTTCTTGTTGTTCTTCTTCTTCTTCTTCTTGTTCTTGTTCTTGTTCTTGTTCTTCTTCTTCTTCTTCTTCTTCTTCTTCTTCTTCTTCTTCTTCTTCTTCTTCTTTTTATGATCAACAAAAAAGATTTCCAAAGTATTCGGAATCATGAAAGGAAAAATACGACATTAATTTTAAGAAAACATATTTTCAATTAAAAACAAATGCAATAGTTTAATTTCTCTTTTTTTCCCCTCTTGAACAGTTTTATACAGCGGGAAACCCCGTCGTTTACTCAAGAGGAGGAAATTACACAGAACGAAACGATAGAAAGAATTAAGGTAGAAATACAGTGCTCAGGCGTCCTACATTTGTAGGACAGTTTTAATGATCACAAAATTCCGGAGATCTTTTTCTAAACGCGACAACGAGGATATCGATACCTTGAGATGGAGGTGGAGGGATCAATATCGGGGAAAATCAATCGCACACCGCAAGAGATTCTATAGGTTATTATGCTGTCACAAAGGAAGGAGGAATTTTTAAAATTGAACGCTTTGATATTGATACGTGTTTGGGCTCATATTATTGATTCCTTGCGGCAATGCCTTCCAGTTAGTATATGGTTATTTTAAAAGTTTATACCAAAATTTTACGAACTGATGCATGTCTCAAAAGTATTCAAATTATCTTAAAGAAAAATCAGGTAGTTTTCTCACTATCCTTAAGGCAAAAATATCAACCGTTTTTTTTCTTTTATAACACTGGATTTTATTATTTACAATAAAGAGCGACAATGATTTTAACACTTTGGAGACAGATCTTTGGTAAAACTATTAATCTAGGCATTTTTTTGAGAGAGGCGGGGGAGCGCATGAAAATAACTTTATATGAGAATGGAAGGCCAGGCCTCTATACCTCTGAAATGCAACCGTCTACATTATCTCCTTTTATCCTTACTTTGTCTTACATCACAGCTCGGTCGAGCCAAAACTCCTAACAGACTGAGAGAGATCAATGTAGTATCATGCAATTTGCACACACTTTAAAAACGAAAGTTTGGACTCAACAGTCTTCGTGCAAATCAGTAATTGTCGTTTGTAGGTGAAGTCACCAAATCATAGAGAGTATTATTAGATGAGGTCTCTGTACCGTAAAATCTCAGTAGTTTGCAAAGTAAAGCAAGGGATCACTCCACCACATTAAAAAAAATCATAAAACATATTCAAATATTTGAATCTTTTAAAGAAGGATAGTACAATTAGATAAAAAGAAATAGTTAAATTATGTGGCCATTTAACTCTGCTAGCACGAATTGTATGTGTATTGGAACGTGTTATGTTCCTACATATCCACGAGTTCGTAACGAGAAAATGACTGTGTACATAGGGCACAAAAGAGGATATAAAAAGACAGCACATGAAAAGGATTGTATAAAACAAAATCTGATCTTTGAAAAATTAAAAGAATAAGTCTCGACAGTAAAAACAAAAGCTGAGTTATCTTAGCAAGAAAGAAAAGAATGAGAAGGTTAGAAATGATATAAAAGTTTTTTTCGGATAACCTACCTTATGGAAACATGTTAAGATATTGCAAGGGAGGTGAGGTTGAGGGCAAAGAGAAGTAACAGGGAAAAATTTAAAACTTGTCCCGGGTGGAAGGAAGCCATACTAGATCAGTCTTGAAGTTCTCTGGTCCGTCTTACTTACTGTGAGGAGCAGTTTAATTAAAAAAATAAAAACTGTCACACCTAACTATAAGAATAAGTCCACTCGGTATTGTTTCCTTTCCTCTCAAATCTAGAAGCAGCCATGAATTATAGATTTCGCCAATACATTATTGAGGCATAGCCACAGGGTAATCAGTACCCTAGGCACTTGACTCCATTTTATGTCTAAAAAACACGCAAGGTAGGCCCTTTCCCGTTCTGATTTATTGATTAGGTTTCATGAGTCATTTCTATTTTCAAAACATACTGAAGCTCGTTTTTTTAAAAAAAAAAAAGAAAGAAAGAAAAAAATAACCTATATTTGTTTTCTTTCACAAATCTAAATAAAAGCGCTTCAATGATTAAGGGAAAATAATGATGATACTAATGTTTATAATGAGTATGGAAATAATAATGATAAAAATATTATAATAATAACAATAATATGATAACAATACTACTACTACTACTACTACTACTACTACTACTACTACTACTACTACTACTACTACTACTACTACTACTACTACTACTACTACTACTACTACTACTACTAATAATAATAATAATAATAATAATAATAATAATAATAATAATAATAATAATAATAATAATAATAATAATAATAATCATAATAATAATAATAATAATAATAATAATAATAATAATAATAATAATAATAATAATAATAATAATAATAATAATAATGAAAATCATAATAATAATAATAATAATAATAATAATAATAATAATAATAATAATAATAATAATAATAATAATAATAATAATAATAATAAAAACAGTGATGAGGATGAGGAATATAATGATGATGATGATGATGATGATGGTCATGATGAAGATGAGGATGATGATGCTGATGATGGAAAATAGTATTGTACAATGATGACCCGAAGTACATATGCACAAAAAAGACAAAAAAAAATAAATCTCTATTGTTTAATGATCAAAGAAGAAATCACGTTTCAGTCAATACAAAAGCTGACACAATGTTATCACCAGATGAAAAAAAAAATAATGAACAACAGTAATTATCTTTAAGTACTCCCTCAGCAACTATTATGACATTCTTGCCTTTAAAGAGCGAAAGGTTCTCTACCTGTTTAATTTTTTTCAAGCAATTTAAATTCACTGTGAGCTGTGGCATAAAAACCTTTTATAAATCTTTTAACTGAAAAAAAAAAATAACCGCACCAACAAAAATGTATGGGTGAGGAGTTGTTAAAAAAAAACAACCTAATAACAACAAATTAAAAAAAAAAAAAAACATTGCATAGAAGTATAAGTAAAAAAGAACCACACAAAGAAAATGATACGCAAAAACCACCCCCCCCCCCCCCAAAAAAAAAAAAAAAAAAAAAAATAGAAAATAAAAAAAAATAAAAAAGCCCCACACACACACAAAATAAAAAAAAACAAACAAAAAAAATCCCATTTAAAAATGAAATGCAAAGCACAAATGTTTTAATATCTAACAAGCCAAGAAAAAGAACATGTCCGTTTAATATCTACTTAAAACACAGGGACGTAGTATTTGGATGTAAGGAAACTGTTTTGCATCTTCATATGTATAAGATGGCTCAATCGTTTTCGCAATGGCTTCGAGATAGGAAGAAGACTCACTGATTTTTAGAATCGGTTGTTTTTAATTCAAAACCAAGTCAACAATGAGTGTGTTTAGTTTCTAATTTTCCTTTCTTGAGGCAGAACACAAAAAGGTAGTTTTATGACTTCACCTTTATTTAAAAAAAAAAAACATTTTTAAAGAGCGTATCCATCTGAAAGGCTGAAGATAGACAAGTAAAACTTGAACTAACTTTTCAAGTTGTCTAGTAATCAAAAATTTCCAAAGTAATGTATCAACGAGTCACATTCGCCTGGTACTTCTGTTTATTTCGGGTTGGCTCTAACAGCAAGAAAATAAAGGACAACAAGATTCTTGATATTTATAACTTTAAACACATTTGACTATGCAGTTTTTTTCATAAGTCTTTAACAAATACAGAATGTCACCGCTAAAAGACACGCCCAAATGATTTTTACAGTCGGACAAAGGCACATATATGATTTTGATTGAAACGCTTAGGTCTTATAATTTCAGTTTTGTCAGGAAAATTTGACACCAGTTTTGTCCCTCTACTCATCGGTCACTGAATATCTTTTGTCGAGGTCGAGGTCATAAAATTCTTGCTTATACTATCTTTATAAGCGTTCTGTAATCTCTCCGGCCTTTTCTTATCAAGATATTTTCAAGTCAATAATAAATTAATACTCTCTACCACTGGACATATCTGACCTTGCAATATTTCGATTATTTGTTTGACGTTTCGTGTCTAGTGGTAGTCTTTTCAATCTGGACATTTTCTTTGCCAATGATTTTCTGTTTCGTTTCGATATTTCCTGTGTACCGAAGCTCTGTATGTTTTGTGCATTTTCTGTCTTGTTCTATTTTCTTCATTCTGGACATTTCTTGGCCAATGGTATTAACACCATTCTGGTATTCTGTCCATTCTAGGAATTTCCTGACCAATTTTTTTTCGTCATTTTACCTTTTCTGTCCAGTGCAGTCGTGTTCTCTTCATGGTGAACATAATTATTTTGCCAATAATATTTTTACCACTTTGAACAATTTCGGGCCAGGGATATTCTGTTCATTCTGGATGTTTTATGTTCCTTAGTGTTCTCTTTGTGCTGACCATTTGCTGTGAGACAAGCATCCTTGCACCTGGGTGGTCTAGACTCCTCTTGAATCTCCCATTAGTCCTGGCATAATGATAATTTGTTTATTCTATGTTGATTGAATGTTATATTTATGTTAAGTTACGTAATACGCTATCGATAATTTCCTATATCACTGCCTTTGCACTGATTGGTTGCTATTTATAGCGCATTGCACAAAACGTCGTATCAAGAACATTCTCGTTTAAATTAACTGATTCCTTTCTAGATAAATCGAATAGATTTAGAACAAAAGTAAGACTCATTAAGAGTCGAAATCAAATCAAAAGAGTGAACTAATAGTTAGTATTGAGTCAACATCTATCAGTTAGTCGTCAGTCAGTCAACCTATTGTTTATGAAAACATTATTGTTTGGAATAAACAGTTTTCTTTTTCTAAAAACGAGTATCAGCCTCATTTTCTAAAGACGAGTCTCGTGATTGGCTATGTATATTTTCCCACTCCTAGACAACAGAGCCAAACACATACCCTAATCTGTTACATAAATAAAATATGAAAGTATAGGGAAGATTGAAATTAGATAAAGGCAACTCATATATAAAGTTTTCAAACAGGTGTCCCTTTGCTTTTAGCCGCCACATATCTGCGACATTATTATTCTAACGCCATTTCATATATTGATTGTCATGTTTCTGAACATCTTATCCGGAAATAGTAAGATCTGCGTAGACTTTATGCTTCACCTACTGAGTAATTATGCGAAACTGACTTTTTTATTACTTAAAAAAGAGTTATGATGAAGCCAGAACTTAGTAGCTGACTTTTAGGTACTTAGTTACCGAATCATTTGAAAAAAGGTGTGGTTTTGTTGCCGTGAAAGAAAAAAAAAACCTGGCAAAGTAAATAATAAGATGGTCACTGACTTTACTAAAATCAAATCTGCTCATTTCAATTTTCTTTTAGGAATATGAAATAATGTAGTGTCAACTCTTCAGACATCCTTAACTACAATAAGCAATGTCCACGACCGTACGCTAAGAATATTAAAAAAAAGAAAATTTGGTGATGTGCTTTCGAACAGAACTTAAACCTAACAAATGCTTTCGACAACATGTAGACTAATATTGAAGAATGTAAATTTCTCAGCAATATGACTTAGTTTACATTAGTGAAGCTGGAATCAACGTGTGGTCATTTTGTAGTGAACATGGTCTGAGTCTAATCCAAAGAACGAGGCGGGCCAGTTTCTAAGTCTTCCCTGTCACTGGACTTAGGTGACTGACCCACCACGATCCGTCGCAGAATGATACAACCGCTGATCACATCCATGTCTTCTTCAAGTTGTGTCATGTCAATACAACGCTGAGCAAAAAGCATGACTCTTTCTTGAAAACGCACGTCCAAACGCGCATATGAAATACTTTCCTGCCTGCTTGACATTCTCAAACATATTTGAATACACCTTAGCTCCATAGATAAGCTTTGATGTAAATTCTTAAACCAACTGCATGGGCTTGAATAGCTAAATTCAAATAAAGCTCAGAGCAGAATACAGCTGTTGTCTCTCACAATACAATACCAGCAGCATTTAAGAATATGAACGCTTATATGTAACTGGAGTATATGGCATATTTATTAAAGTGTTTTGTACCACATTCCAAATTGTGCTGCCCATTTGAGTTTTTTGCTCTTAAATATGCCTTACCAATATTTGAATTCTAATTTTGATGAACTAATTTTTTGTTATCAGTATGCGATATTTTAAACTTTCAATACAAAAATTTGAATTAGCATACATAACTTTTGAAACAAAAAGTAGGCTGAAACTTAGTCTCACAACAACAATTCTTTATTTAAAAGAAAGCACAGCCTTAATCTTTGCGACTATAGAGTTTTATTGATCTCTTCTTTAGCTTTTAATAAGGATGGAGTTAAGGGAGTGATGATATTGAAGCAGAGTGTACAAGAAGAGGTTTGCTCCACAGAACTAAGAATGTCTTACTTTATACTTAAAAAGTGAAAGTTAGGAAGAAAAACTAGATGGTATGTTAATGTTAACCTGTCGCATAATAAAAGAAAAAAAAATCACACAGTTCTTACCTGCTTATATTCAATATCTACTGAAAAGTTTTTAATGATAAACCCTAGTACGCCAAGGGTATTAGTGACTTCTTAAATAGAAATTAAAACTCTCAGTTGGAAGACCACCAGGGTTAAGGTAAAGAGGTCCATTTTACCCCGGAGTGGGTGCAGGATCCTAACCAACGATCTGACTGTCTATATAAAGAGTAGTGGATATTTAACTTGCAATTATTAAAGAAAATCATCTTTCAGTTTCTGTAAAGCAAAAACAATTAGAGTTACTTGAAGGAAATCCCATTTCACCCCAATAAAGATAAGGGCATGTTTTTAAAGTGGTATTCTCCCTCTTGTAGCCTTATCTTCTACTATCCTATTTTTTCCACCGAACTTTTCTTCCTTTCACTGTTCCCTGTTTCGATTTCTTTCTCTCTCTCTCTCTCTCTCTCTCTCTCTCTCTCTCTCTCTCTCTCTCTCTCTCTCTCTCTCTCTCTCTCTCTCTCTCTCTCTTTCTCTCTCTCTCTCTCTCTCTCTTTCTCTCTCTTTCTCTCTCTCTCTCTCTCTCTCTCTCTCTCTCTCTCTCTCTCTCTCTCTTTTTTTTTTTCTTTCTCTCCCTGTTCATCACTCACTAATACACTAAAGCCAACGAGTCACTCTTTATCTTTTTTCCCTGCGTATACCTTGCTCATAGGAAATGTCTTATGTCCGCTGACCCTCTCTCTCTCCCTCTCTCACTCTATTGGCAAATATATGTTCAGCGCGAATTGAGTCCATTCTTCACTCCTACTTCAAATTTTCTGATTCCCTACCCATCTCTCTATCTCTTTTTCTCATTCTCTCTCTCTCTCTCTCTCTCTCTCTCTCTCTCTCTCTCTCTCTCTCTCTCTCTCTCTCTCTTTCTCTCTTAAAATGTAGTAAACTCAATTTGACTATACACTTTTGTCTGAGATGTGTCTAATTTTTTTTTAGGTTCATCTTCTACCACCTGTAGATTTTCCACGTTTTCTTTTCCGGGCTCCGCCTCAACCTGGTTTCTCACATCTGAAGGAACACTACGCAGGCTGAAGAAACAATAATACTGTACATGAAATTGAGATTAATAATATGAATTTGATATTTCATATGAAATCTTGAATCCTTATCTAAAAAACTGTAAGTTATATTCGTACGCGACACTATAAATTACAAACTCGCTCATTTCTGGTTTACTGTGATCGGGTAAAAACCTAGTAATGATGAAAACGTGTAGTACAGCAATATTGGCATACAAAATGTATGTGTTCATCCAGAGGTTCTGCGTGTGCATTCTCGATGCAGAGACACTACTTCCAAAACGTAGAACAGGTCTGAATGTAAGGAGGAAAAAAACATATTTAAA
>JAWDGP010007869.1:0-25000 GCA_033675545.1 Elysia crispata | reverse complement strand
ACTGGGCAAATCAACTAAGTCAGAATTACCCACTGTATGTCTGATGAAAGTGTTTGATATATATCTTTTGATCATGAAGAAATTAATATTTTTTATTAGGTATATCAAGGAAAAAACGTTAAGCTGCTCACCTAGATATATGCCAGTTTCATTAACTTTTTTTCTTCTCTATGCACTGTTTCCACCCTAAATGGTATCTTACCTTAAGTAAAAAAATGAGTATGAAGCACAAGAAAACCACACAAAAAAAATATTGAGATTTTTTCGTTAAAAGTTTTTTTTTTAAATAGGGTGAGATGTTTGGGGTTTTTTTTTTTTTGTTAATGAGAAATGTCCTGATAAAGTGAAATATCCTCCTTATCTGTCATAGGTTAAGGCTTAAAAAGTCGACCCTTTAGAAAACAAAGCCTATTTTAACCTTAAATCCAGATTCATCTTCTCCCCCTTCTTTTATACATTCTATTCATTTGATTATTTTTCTAAGGCATTAAATTGCCAAAAAAAAAAAAAAATCTCCAGTGTGCTGTCTAAATGCTAAGATTTTCAAATCATAAAAATAACAATGTTTTCTATCTATTCCCAAGTCATGCCTTATGCCAAAAATTTTTTTATCAAACGAACATTTATGGACATGATTACACAAATTAAAAAAAAAATTAAACATTTCGTCCTAAAATTGGCTTTATCAATACAGTTTCCTTTTGTTCCAATTTGTGAGTTCCGTTCAACAGTTAAATTTTCATGCATCCATTTCATAATTTTCTTTCGCCTCAAATAATATTTCAGACAAATTTTCTTGGCCATTCTCTCCCAAACATTCTCTCTCTCTCTCTCTCTCTCTCTCTCTCTCTCTCTCTCTCTCTCTCTCTCTCTCTCTCTCTCTCTCTCTCTCTCTGTGTTCCCCTCTCTCTCTCTGTCTCTCTCTCCCTCCCTCTCTCTCTTTGCCCAAAAGATAAGCATTTCGTTTTGTTTTTTAAATATTGTAGTAGTAATACCAGTAGCAGTAGTAGTAGTAGTAGTAGTAGTAGTAGTAGTAGTAGTAGTAGTAGTAGTAGTAGTAGTAGTAGTAGTAGTAGTAGTAGTAGTAGTAGAAGGAGTAGTAGTAGTAATAGTGGTTGTAGTAGTAGTAGTAGTTGTAGTAGTAGTAGTACTAGTAGTAGAAGTAGCAGCAGTAGTAGTAGTAGTAGTAGTAGTAGTAGTAGTAGTAGTAGTAGTAGTAGTAGTAGTAGTAGTAGTAGTAGTAGTAGTAGTAGTAGTAGTAGTAGTAGTAGTAGTAGTAGTAGTAGTAGTAGTAGTAGTAGTAGGAGGAGGAGGAGTAGTGGTAGAGTAGTAATAGTAATAGTAATAGAATCAGCAGCAGCAGCAGCAGCAGTAGGAGTAGTAGTAGTAGTAGTAGTAGTAGTAGTAGTAGTAGTAGTAGTAGTAGTAGTAGTAGTAGTAGTAGTAGTAGTAGTAGTAGTAGTAGTTGTAGAAGTAGTTATTTCACTAGTAGTAGTTGTTTGAAGTAATAATAGTAGAAGTTGTTGTTGTAGAAGTAGTAATAGTAGTAGTAATAGTACAAGTAGTAGTAGTAGTAGTAGTAGTAGTAGTAGTAGTAGTAGTAGTAGTAGTAGTAGTAGTAGTAGTAGTAGTATTAGTAGTAGTAGTTGTAGTAGTTGTAGTAGTAGTAGTTGTAGTAGTTGTAGTAGTTGTAGTAGTAGGTATTGCTGTAGTAATTGTGGTAGTAGTGAAACACCGTTTAAAAAAAATAGGTAGATGCAGCTCCAAAAGGTACAAAACAAAAGACGTGAGCTTATAAGTATAATCATGAAAAACGTTTTATGTATTTATATATTTATATATATATATAAATATATATATATATATATATATATATATATATATATATATAATTATATATATATGCATAATAAGAATTTACCCAATAGTTAAAAAAATAATGTTGAAAGATACATTTTTTATCACAAAAACATGGCTGAAAGTTGGAAGGGTGTGTAAATCCCAATTTTTTTCCCCTAATATCCGAATTATAATAAAATTAATGGCACTGCTTTCTCTTTTGTAATACGTACAAAGCTGAAAAAGGTAACACTTTTCAGTTGCAAGTAAGAGATAGGATGAAAAGGATAGAAAGATTGAAAGATATATAGATGGATAGGTAGAGATAATGAGATTGATAGATAGATAGATAGATAGATAGAGATAGAGAGAGAGAGAGAGAGAGAGAGAGAGAGAGAGAGAGAGAGAGAGAGAGAGAGAGAGAGAGAGAGAGAGAGAGATTTAAGAAAAAAAAACAACAGAAGGCAGAGAACATGGAGAGGAAGATATTAAAAAAAAGTTTAGGAAAGTGAGTGAGGGGAGAAAAAGTTCAAAATTTAAAAAAATAGAACCGAGAGAGAAAGAGAAAACTACACACTGACGCGGAGGTTTGAAACTGGAACGTGGGGAATAAATAGATGCTGACAGGCAATAGAGAGGAGACAGACGATGCATAATGAGATTGTGTAAACTGCATTGGGTAGTCTAAAAGTAACTACGAGGGCTCTTTCAGAAATAACCGAAAAATGCCCATTGCTCAGCAACCAGTGGAGCTTTTTTAACTCTGTAAACGACATGATATTCCTTATTTTCTTACGGATATTCCCAGAAATTATGAAGTGCATCATTTTTCACAATGAATGTCTAGACGATTTTAAAGATGGCGGCCCACATTGAAACTTGGTCAAAGGAGGAAATCAGAGCCGTCATACGTTTTTTGAACGCCAAAAGTCTGAATCCTACCGAAATTCATTAAGAACTTCATAGTGTATATGGTGAGCATGTTATAAGCCGTACACAAGTCTATCACTGGTGTAATTTGTTTGAAACCGGCCATTCCGACTTGACAGACAGGGAAGGGAGAGGGCGTTCGATAACTGCGACGTCAGAAGACAATGTGAAGCGAGATGATGAGCTTATTCGTCAAGACAGGAAGTTGAAACTTCATGAAATCGCAAGCAGTCTTGAAATTTCGGAAACTTCTGCCCATAGAATTGTATTTGATGAACTTGGCTACAGAAAAGTCAGCGCAAGATGGGTTCCTAAGCAATTGACAGACAATCATAAAGAACAAAGATTGGACATCTGCAGGGAACTTTTGAGAAGAAGCAAGAGCTCACGCAGGGTTCACGGGCATACTGCCAACGCCGGCGGAGACTTTCTAGGGTACGATGTGACTTTTCTTGACAGCATAGTCACCGGTGATGAGACTTGGATGCACCATTGCACCCCAGAAACAAAGCAAGATTCGATGACATGGAAACATCCATCCTCACCTGCCGCGAAGAAATTCAAAGTCATGCGTTCAGCAAAGAAAATAATGGGAACTGTTTTCTGGGACAGTCGTGGTGTTCTTCTGTTCGAAACCTTACAACCTGGAGAAACAATCAATGCTGCAAGGTACTGCCAAACTCTTGACAAGCTTAGGGAGGCCATTTGCAGAAAGCGCCCAGGCAGTTGACCAACGGGGTCATTTTGCAACACGACAACGCTACACCCCACACAGCACGCGTGACGCAAGGTTGGCTAGAGAAATATGGATGGGAGATTTTGCCACACCCACCACACAGTCCAGACCTCGCACCATCTGATTATCACCTCTTTGGGCCACTGAAACGTGAGCTGGCAGGAAAGCGCTTTGATGACGATGAAGAGCTTGTTGACCATGTGCGGAAATGGCTACAAAACCTTGACGGAAGTTTCTTCCGAGAGGGTATCTATTCCATGGTGCGGCGTTGGTAGAAGTGTGTTGACAGACTTGGCTGTTACGTAGAGAAATGAAGGACGAGTCAAGGTATGAACTGTGCAAGAATTTTGTTGATAGCATAAAAAACGCAGATTTTACAGGCATTTTTCGGTTAATTATGAAAGAGCCCTCGTACGACGTTTTTTAAAAAAATATTTATAAGAGTTTAATATTTGGGAAACAAAACTTGGGAGATACTCACGGCAGGCGGCTGAAATAGAGATATTTTAGAGGTACTATTTTAGAGGACAAATTTGGTTCAATATATATATATATATATATATATATATATATATATATATATATATATATATATATATATATATATATATATATATATATGTATGAAACGTTGGGAGTACTTACTAATTATCTAAAAAAAAAAAATTCAAAAACGGGGCTTTTTTATTTTTAGATTTACAATGCTTTTCTATATTATATTTTATATAGTGCTACTTTCTAAAAAAAAAACAACATTCAGTTGTCGAACAACGAAGTATAAAAAAAAAAAAATAAGAAGGGCATTTTTGTACCAGAAATTGTTTTTTTTTTTTATATTTTCGTAATTTCTAAAATCGCTCTTTTTCCTGTGAGTCAGAGTATTTGTTAAAGTAAATTTTCCTATGCAAACATTGAGAGAAATAGGATTAAAAAACTGCACCGCATTAGAAATTATATAAATCCACAAGTAGATTCGTTTAGCTATTGGAATAAAAACAAAATAGTGTCACTATTTTAAACGTTTAGCTATAGTTTCAGAGTAACCGCTAAATTAAATTTTATTCTGTATTTGTTATAATGTTTTAATAAGGAAATAATTAGAAAACTATGTGTTTCTCTCAAATATGAATCCTACTTAACATGATGTTTTACAAAAAATCCAGATCTCGTATGTCTATCAATAAAGTACAGAATAAATGAACACTTGCTCCCGTCCCATGAAGTTCATGGTAAAATCTTTGGGGTTTTTTTTTTCGAAAAATTTCCACCTTTTTTTTATAGCTCTACCTTTTACTACGTGTCTAAAATTGAAATAAGCTATATTTTTATCATAATAAGCTTTCCTTCTTGTATTTCTAAATTGAAACAAGTTACGAAAATTTTAACATGGATAACTTTTATCCTTCATCCAAAATTTTTTAAGCTAAAAATAATTGAATAACTTACTATAATGATCATGGAGAAAAATTTAAAAAGTTGATTATTTAAAAAATAGATTTAAAAACTATATCAAATGTATTTAATTATTTAAAAAATTATAGCAGGCACAATTTTTAAAAAATCAGACCATAATTATTATGATGTTGAATATACCTCTTATCTCAGGAAGATGATAATATTTGCTTATTATTTGCATATTTTTTCGACCTGGCCATACGACCCAGACACTTTGATTGCTGAAAATTCGTTTTGCGGTCAAATTATAGGAGATTCGGTAGACTTTTGACTTTTTGACCTCTAAACATGAGCATGCATCTGGTTGGCCAGTTCGATCTGTGCATGCATTACTTCCAAGGTCAATAGCACTACAGGGCTGAAATTGAATAATATAAGTGAAAAGGATGAGTTCTCACCGCTCTTAATGCCTAAGTTTCGTCTAAGAATAAAGTAAAGAAGTAGAAACAATGGAACTTTTAAATGTAGTACTTGTTCAAAAGTATTTTGCAACAATTTTTTATGCTTTTATGATGACAGTTATATGCTGAAATATATATTATCTGAAAAAACCTGCCCCCCCCCCCACCCCTCCCCACCTTATTTGCCTAATCCCGTTTTGTATAATATCTAACACTTAATCAAAAAATCAGAGTGTACTTGACTTCAATTGGTGTCATATGAAAATGTATTAGCTCTTTAAAAGAAGCAAAAACGAAATAAGAATGCTACATGGGTATGTAAAAAAATATGTAAACAGGAAGTAGTAGTAAAAATCAAAAGACAACGAGTGGTAAGTAGCCAAATTAATAACAAAGGAAAGGCTGGGTCAGTTGTAGATGTTACTGGAGAGAGGAAATGAATCCAAGAATCTAAACTATGGAAAAAAGAGACAGAGCTGAAGAGTTATTGGTGGAGAGATTAGACATACCAGGTGTTTTTTTAAATAAGTCGAGTGAAACTTACTGAGATAAAATCGTCACTTGTCGTTGTTGTGTATTGAAATTGTGGCCCATAAAATGCATGATGGAATGGATATGCGGAGTTATTGCCAGTTGCCTCAAAAACAAAAACCATGAAATCTTCCTTTTCCACAAGATAATCATCGCTGCAGCTTCTCGTGTATTCGAACTTTATCGGGGTAAGCACTGGATTTCCTGAGGAATATACGATAAATTTGGAACGGCATATTAATTGTTGTTAATTTATTTTGACTAAAACAATGAATGTTAAGCTAACGAATAATTAGCTCTGCCCCTTTACTAAAACAATGAATGTTAAGCTAATGAATAATTAGCTCTGCCCCTTCCAAATATGTTGTATAACTATTGAAACTAATTGTTTCACAAAAAAAGAAACTATTCCCTGTTATTATTCAAAATATGTACTGATACTAATTTGCTTATATATACATTTTTGCCTTTCAACTGTGAATTTTGAGATTCAATAAAAAATAACCATATTGAAAATGGAAGTTAGTTGAACAGTGTGAAATATCTACTACACTAGGTAAGAGCCGTAACGGAGAGAAAAATTGAAATAAAAAAAAATTCATATAATAATATTTTCTATTTCCAAATTAAAGTGTGAACTTATCATAATATCAGATAAATAATATCCTCATAAGATGAGATTGCTAAGAACACAGTGATATTGTGTAGATAGATTGTTCCTTTTGTTTGATAATCCCAACTGCGTTAATTCATTATTCAAAATTAATAAGGAAAATCTATTATGTCAGTTTCTCTTCAAAGAGCTTAGAACCTAGTTTTTAAGATTTAATTATCGACTTTTATTGAACAAGAAAAATCTAACATTTTCAAGTTTCAGATGAAATGGAGCCTTAACAGATTGTTTAAAGCCACTAGTAGAATCAAATATTTTTTACATTGAGTGTATTCCAGAGTATATAAATCACCTGCTAAAGTCAACAGTAGGCTTTAGTTCATAATTTAAGAAATGATTGAGCGATTATAAAACCAGCATAAAATACCAAACATACCTGAAGAGTTTCTCAAGAGAAAAATCAGCAGAGAAAACACAGTATACCAAGCCATGGTGGAGCAAAAAATTGGTTAGCGGAGGCCACCCTGGTGTCACAATCTTGTACTGAATTTAATTTCTTTTAATTGCGCAATTAGGTTTTCATTGCACTTAGATAAAATTAAATACTTTTCAAACTAATTAGTGTTAATTATGATTAAGGCCTTTTATGCACTCTCGTTTTGGTGCTGAATATTTTTAGAAGAACTTCAAAGGATTTAAGGAATTCTAAAGCATCAGAGCTTTAAATCTTTTGCTTAAGTTATACATAATAACATTTTGTTATAATATTGATCGAGTTACTTATTCTCTGGTCTTATGTGAAGAACTTCAAATATTCAGGAATATTTTTTTCTTTAGAATTTCTACATCCTAATCTACTAAACAAGACACAATTAAAAGAACAATCATTAATAAAAAAAAAGTTGGGTCAATTCATTTCCCATTAAAACGTCATGTCCGTTCTCTTGAACAAATAATCATAGAGGTGGACACGTACTGAGCGGGTTAGAGAGTATAAAAAATATTTCAAAATTAAATTTATATAATCAAAGTTTCTGTCTTATTTCATTAAAATTAATATAAGTGAGCTTAGAAAAGACGAACTAAAGAGACATCTAGTAACAAGCTGAGTGTTTACGCACTTGGAATTTTGAGTAGAGTTGGAGGTGAATAAATAGAGCTCAAAATTCAATTTCAAATTCCTACAATAGCTACGATGAGATTAAACAGAACCCAAAAGTCCGTAGCGGATAGGTATTAATTTTTAATAATTATGATTACACTTTACAGCTATAACAACACAAACCACCTAATATTGTTAATAAAAACATAGTTTAGATATCTTTCTAACTATTTTTAATCGATACAAATATATAAAAATGTATATTCAAATAAGCAAAAATCAAGTCAAATTTATGTATTTTTAATTAATCATTGTTCTTCTTCTTCTTCTTCTTCTTCTTCTTCTTCTTCTTCTTCTTCTTCTTCTTCTTCTTCTTCTTCTTCTTCTTCTTCTTCTTCTTCTTCTTCTTCTTCTTCTTCTTCTTCTTCTTCTTCTTCTGCTTCTTCTTCTTCTTCTTCTTCTTCTTCTTCTTCTTCTTCTTCTTCTTCTTCTTCTTCTTCTTCTTCTTCTTCTTCTTCTTCTTCTTCTTCTTCTGCTTCTGCTTCATCTGCTTCTTCTTCTTCTTCTATTCTTCTTCTTCTTCTTCTTCTTCTTCTTCTTCTTCTTCTTCTTCTGCTTCTTCTTCTGCTTCATCTGCTTCTTCTTCTTCTTCTTCTTCTTCTTCTTCTTCTTCTTCTTCTTCTTCTTCTTCTTCTTCTTCTTCTTCTTCTTCTTCTTCTTCTTCTTCTTCTTCTTCTTCTTCTTCTTCTTTTTCTTCTTCTTCTTCTTCTTCTTCTTCTTCTTCTTCTTCTTCTTCTTCTTCTTCTTCTTCTTCTTCTTCTTCTTCTTCTTTTTTCGTCTTCGACATCGTTTTCTCCTTCTTCCTCTTCTTCCTATAAAATTTCTTCGTACATTTATGAGCGAAAGTGGATTATCGACCTGTCTATCAATTTTTAAAAGTAGGTGAAATGTATTTTGGAACAAAAAATAACAAATTCTGACTGAGAATAAAGTACCTTTTCCCATTATCTCATTCCGTCATTCAATGCTCTATAATGGCTTTGCTTCTTTGAGCCAAATAATTAGTTTTTTTTTTCTTTGCAAGTTTTACTGTTTATATTTACATCAAAACATTAAAAAACCCAATAAAGAAGTTCTTGTTAGTGCTTTCATGCAGATAGAATAAACGCAAAAAGAATCGTTTCTTTTATAGTTTTTATAGCATAGCTGTAAGAGGAGGGATAGTGAGTGCTGATTTTTTTTTTTTTTTTTGTATAATATCCTAGTCCTGAATAGCTATTCTGCCTTCCCTGCTTAAACACGTACCAATTTGAAAAAAAAATGCAATATGATATTGTCCTTTTATTTAATAACACTCAACATTCTGGGTCTTTTGCAAGAGAGAGATGGGCAGATAGAGATAGAGCGAAAAAGATAGATGGATGGATATCAAGATAGAGATAATGGAATAGATAGATATATGGTTTATAGAAAAAAGATTGATGAAGATAAAACACCTCAACATAGGGGTAGATGTTGATGGATAATGACAAATAGAGATAAATCGAGGAAATTTCTTCTGTTTCATTAGCTAGATTTTTTTGCGATTGTACTATAAACATGATTGTCAAGGATGCCCAAATCCAGTGATTTTGTGATGTAACAAATTAAGTCATGACATCAAATGGAGAACAGTATACAATGTTTTGGAAGAACGCGATAATGAGTTTTTATGGGAATTAATTTAAGTGCGGAGAACTGTTGCACTGCTTTAATTATATCAATGGGTCCAACTCACTTTCACACTCTGTGTAGCGAGTTTCTTCGGTAACGGATCGACTTTGATCTATATTGGTATTGTTTCATTAAGTTACAAAATATTTGTATTAAATATTGAAGTCCGCAAACTTGGTCTTGTTTGTTGAACATGGTTCGCAGATTGAGAAAAGAATCCTTTTACTTGTGTGGTCTTGATTCCTCTCAAATCTCCCACTCAGTCCCAGCATAATGCTAATTTGTTTACACTTTGTTTACCTTATGATGATTGGATGTTTTATTTAAGACATGCTACGCACTACGGTATCGATAATTTCCTACGTCACTACCTTTGTTCTGATTGGTTGCTAATTTATATCGCATTGCACAATACGGCGTGCAAAAATTATTCTCGTATAAGTTATGTGGTTCTTTTTCTGGATAAATTGATGAGATTTAGTACAAAAATAAATTTCGGAATCAAATCAAAAGAGTCAATTAATAGTGAGTATTGAGTTAACATCTTATTAGTCAGTCGTTGGTCAGTCAACCTATTGTTTATGAAAACATTGTGTTTTATTTTTGGAATAAAAATTTTGCTATTTCAGCAAGCGTGTGGTTTCCTTATTGTCAACAGACGATTCGTCTGATTGGTTGTGTATATTTCATACCCGTAGATAACAAAGCAGAACAGATCACCACTTCTGATACATAAATAAAATAAGAAAGCATGATAGATTTTGAAATAAGATAACGACAATACTCCTATATTAAGTGTCACATTACTTTTAGCCGTTACACATATGAGAGTTTATAAGTGTAACGGCATTGCATAGAATATTTCCCATGCATCTGTGCATCTTATCTGGCATGAAAGTATAATATATGTAGACTCTATGGTTCACCTACTGACTAATCATGCAAAGCAGACTTTTTTATTACTAAAAGAAGCAATAACTTATTGTAGCTGACTTGTAGGTATTTAGCGTAAAATTGTTAACCAAAACATTCGAAGAAAAGGTATGGTTTTGTTGTTATGAAAGAAATGAAAACCTGGCAAAAAAGACAAAAAAAAAAAAAAAAGAAAAAAAGAAAGAAAAAGAAGAAAAAAAACAACAACAACAAAAGATATTCTGTATATGTAGATTCAACACCTCGTACACCCTTAAGAACAATAAGGAATGTCTATAACAGTAAGCTAAGAACATTGAAAGAAAGAAAACTTGGTACCATGCTTTCGAGCAGAATTTAAACCGAACAAATAATTTTGGGCACAAGTAGACTATACGAGTGATACATATTACTCAGCCGTATGACTTTGTTTACATTGGTGAAGCTTGAATCAACGTGAAGCCATTGTGTGGTGAATATGCTGTAAGGCTAATCCAAAGAATGTGAAGGGCTAGTTTCTTACCCTTTCCTGCCACTGTTCTTAGGTGACTGATCCACCACGATCGGTCGCAAGATAATACAACCGCTCATCACTTCAATGACTTCCTTCAACAAGTGGCTTGTCAATATAAAACTGAGCAAAAGCATAATTTTTCTTTGATAAGGACCATGCAAAAATGCATATGAAATACTTTCCTGCCTATTCGCCATTCTCTAAAATATTTGGATAAACCTTGTCTCTATAGATTAGCTTCGATCAAAATCCTTAAACCAACTGCATGGGGAGTAAATGGCTAAATTCAATTGAAGCGCAAAACAGGATACAGCGGTTGCCTCTCACGATGCAATGCTAGCAGCATTTAAGAGTATGCAAGCTTATCTGTAACTGTAGTGTATGGCATACTCATTATTGTGTTTTATACTACACCACAAATTTGTTCTGCCCATTTGAACATTTTGCTCTTGAATGTGTCTTGCCTATATATGAATTTTGATGAACTTATTTTGTAATATCAGTATGCAATATTTTAAACTTTCAATATAGAAATCTAAATTAGAATACATAACTTTTGAAACAAAAAGTAGAATGAAACTTAGTCTCAAAAAAATCTAATGAAAAGTTTTTAATGATAAACCCAGTACGCAAAGAATATAAGCCACTTCTTTATTAGAATTTAAAGTGAATATTACAGACTCTCAGTTGGAAGACCGCCAGGGTTAAGATAAAGAGGTCGATTTTAGCTCAGAGAGGGTGCAGGATCCTAACCCACAATTTGACTGTCTATATAAAGAGTAGTGGATATTTATGTAGCAAATTGTTAAAGAAAATCATATTTAAGTTTCTGTAAAGCAAAAAACAAATAAAGTTACTTGAAGGAAATCCCACTTCACTTCAATATAGATAAGGGCATACTTTTAAAGTGGTACCCTCCCTATCTTCCTCTACCCTATTTTTTCCACCGAACTTTTCTTCCTTTCACGGTTCCCTGTTTCGATTTCTCTCTCTCTCTCTCTCTCTCTCTCTCTCTCTCTCTCTCTCTCTCTCTCTCTCTCTCTCTCTCTCTCTCTCTCTCTCTCTCTCTCTCTCTTAACTGTAGTAAACTCAATTTGACTATACACTTTTTTCTGAGATGTGTCTAATTTTTTTTAGGTTCATCTTCTACCACCTGTAGATTTTCCACGTTTTCTTTTCCGGGCTCCGCCTCAACCTGGTTTCTCACATCTGAAGGAACACTACGCAGGCTGAAGAAAAATAATACTGTACATGAAATTGAGATTAATAAAATGAATTTGATATTTCATATGAAATCTTGAATCCTTATCTAAAAAACTGTAAGTTATATTCATACGCGACACTATAAATTACAAACTCGCTCATTTCTGGTTTACTGTGATCGGGTAAAAACCTAGTAATGATGAAAACGTGTAGTACAGCAATATCGGCATACAAAATGTATGTGTTCATCCAGAGGTTCTGCGTTTGCATTTTTGATGAAGAGACACTACTTCCAAAACGTAGAACAGGTCTGAATGTAAGGAGGAAAAAAAAACATATTTAAAAAGGACTTTAATATAGTGAATACTTTACTGTTATTATTACCTGTAAAATCCCCAGTAATATTTTGTTGTGTATACAGGTAAAGTTTTAATATTGTAATCAAATAATTTTCTTCTAAAACATAACAAGATCTTACTGTTATGGGCAAACTTTTACTCACGCGTGTGTGTTTCCTTCTTCTGCACCACCTTTGATAAAAAAGGGTAACATATAAAGAACGATTTATTTTTATGAATGTTAATTTTGCCTCAATGCCCAAAAGAGAAGGTAAGACCGTTTACTGCTTTTATTTCTAAAAAACAAAATTTTATATTTGATACAGAGCTTTCGACATTAAGACAAGTTGCGAATATACTCAAAATGTCACGTTCAAAGAAACGTTAGCTGTTTTGATATTTTGCATGACGTTTTCTCAAACTACATTATTACTAGGGTTATGACTTTTTTTTATTCTTCTAGCTCCTTCTGTCTATCTCTTTGTAAATGTTTAGGTGTTTCTCTTTTCTAATCTTTATTTTTCTTGCCGCTAACCTCTCCAACAGCGATGTAAGTTTTTAATAATTTATTTAATCCACACATTTCTATCTGTCTATTTCATTCCACCACTCATTTTCCTATCCTTCTCTTCTCTTTCCCCCTCTCTATCTCCAAAAACCTTAAGGAAAATTGAGAAAAACATTTAGATTGATAAAATAATTATATTTTACTCTGCCGTCAGTCGACAACATACCATATTTATTGTTCCACACAAGACCAACACCTGCAAATATTGTCAACAGAACCAGAGCTCCTACACCGATAAATACCTTCGTCATGACACTTAAGCCATGAATATCTTTTGATGCTAGAAAAAGGAAGATAAATGACACGTTTATGAATAATAGAAAATATATCAAATAAACATTCAAGAAAAGGATGTAAACCTGTGGTATCGTGATAAAAGTTTAAAGATAAATCATTAGTTCATTAGGATCACATTTAACCGTATCAATGGCATTAAGTGGAGATATCGTTTTGAACAGTACGGGGATAGGCATGTTCTTTTTCTTATTAAAAATTATCTTGGCTTTATCACATATTACATGGGCAGAGAGCAGAGAGGCGCTGGTATCCCTTGCATTATCTTTCCATACATTTATTATATGACTTCAAAATTTCTAGATCGCAAATACAATTTACAACTAAGTAAATAATAGAGTTAGAAAAAAAATGTTGTCCTAAAAAAAAGTAATGAAATTCGTCCCCACTGCATTGTTTACACCAACATTTGTTATAACTTCACATAATATAATTATTTGAGTTGACTTAAATCTGCAAATTTCTTTGCTCTGGCTGATGAAATTTGTTTGAAACTTCTTTAAGTGGATGCCCTGAAGCTTTACGAGTTAGTAAGAACATCAGAGTTTGGCGTAACTCTATATGAAACCCTTTTTAACATAAAAGTACAAATATATTTATACAATAAAAATCTTACTAAATTCTCATTTTTTTGAAGAACAAAAACTATCAAAAACAAATATCTCTTTTGCAAAGCAAGCTCAAGTTAAAATATGTATGCGTTTGCAAAGGAAAAAACCATGGACTTAGAAATTGTCATCACAAGATTTCAAAACAGATTGAAAGGGAGAAACAGTCTTCACAAGAACTATCATAAAGTATAGACTATCTATAAATATTTGTTCACTTACCTGATAATATTCAATAAATTTTCAAATTTTACGTTTCTGTTATTATTATTATCATTATTATTATTATTATTATTATTATTATTATTATTATTATTATTATTATTATTATTATTATTATTATTATTATTATTATTATTATTATTATTATTATTATTATTATTATTATTATTATTATTATTATTATTATTATTATTATTATTATTTTTATTATTATTACTACCAAACTGCAGCTGAAAACAGAAATACTTGAATACATAATTATATTGAGCCAAGTCTTATTTCCAGACATGTATAGATCGCCGAGTGAAGAAAGAGTAGACAGGACAGAATAAAATCTACTTTCACCACCGACCATGCACACCTAAAATGGGGTAAAATATTCACGGTGCTTTTTTTTAAAGGTATTACACAATGCATTATGTTTTTTGATTCATCATATATATTTTTTCAAATTAATTTTTCAAAATCATAGGGAAATCTACTATCCTATCATCAATTTAGAATGAATTGATAAATAAAGTACTATATTATGCATCTCCTATGACTCATAAGAGAAGCAATAATAATTATGTTTACTTCATTTTATAGCACGTTATGTCTTCTCCCGAATCGAAAGGTTTTCTCGCTGACACCCCAAAAAATTAGGCGTATCTTTCCGCAAACAAGGAGTGGATGTGTTTGTCCTAAATGTTTGACTTGTTACCCTAATATTGTAAGAAAATTTCGTTTAAGCCTTTCTGTTCAATTGTATTTTCTACATGTTGCATATTTAGTTGAGTTTAATTAACGTTATCAAGACTGGCGGAAAACCTATAACATTTTTTATTGCAATCAATTCAGATTTATTACAGAAAAGAATCTTTAAGGACTGATCGAATATGAAAATGAATTTCATTGGTTAATTTATATTTTTTAAATGTTTCTTTTTCCTTGTTCTATGTGTGTTTCTGCGAGACATTTTTAGTTAAACAAATTAAAAATTTGAAATTTGCTGATTCCAACAGATTTCTTGCCATGTGTTGTCGAAGGTGGAGATCTTTTATACAATTTTGATAGCAATGTATATTACCCATACGAGGTCCCCTAACCTTGAATAAATTAGACCTATGGAAAATGGTCCAATCTACCATAAAACTCTAGGCTAACAAAAATAAAATGCAGATACAGCACATTCATGGCATCTCAGAGATTAGCGTTGACCTATTGTGTGCACTTACAAGCCTGCTTATGTTTTTTTTTTAAATAATATACTTTAATCGAACCGTTCAATTCATGCATGCTAAAATTTAACGAAATCCTATTCTTCCCTTAAAAAACCCCAACAAAACTTAACGCTTCTGGAGACGTTAAAAGTAAAATCGTCTGCGACTATTTTCGTTATTTAGATATTTATAGTTAAATCGAGTTAATATGTTTACTTTAATAGGCTTAAAGATTTGTTTATGATGCAATAAGATAAAATTATGTTAGACGTGCAATAATGAGCCAATGTTTATTAATAACCTGCCAATGATTTAGTCTAAGGTACGTTTGAAAAATAGGGAAAGATATTGACTGATAATCACGCACCCATTGTTCTCACGTAATATCATCATTTCTATGGTCTTTGGAGATCTTGGTTCTTCGGACGGAATCAGTGACCACAATAAGGTTTTATTCTATGGCATACATTTTCTAACATAGCAAAAAATTGCAATAAAAATCGACACATTTTGTATCAAAATAGCGCGGCTGAAAGTTGGAAGGGATTGCGAATCCGAATTTTTTTTTTTGGCATAATATCTCAATCCTAATATATGACGCTGCCTTCTCTACTGTAATATGTACACATTTAAAAAAAAAGCAACACTTTTCAGTTGTAAGTAAGAGATAAACTGAAAGGGATAGAAAGATTGAAAGATAGTTAGATGGATAGCTAGATAGAGAGATTAAAACAGAAAGATAGAAGATGGAGAGGAAGAAAGAATAATAATAAAAAAGTTTAGGAGAGTGAGAAAGGGGAAAAGAAGTTACAGAACCGAGAGATTAAATAGAACAGAGAGAGAGAGAGAGAGAGAGAGAGAGAGAGAGAGAGAGAGAGAGAGAGAGAGAGAGAGAGAGAGACAGAGACAGAGACAGAGACAGAGACAGAGACAGAGACAGAGAGAGAGAAAGAGATAATTACACATTGACTGTGAGATGGGAGAGTTGAACGTGGAGAACAAAATAGAGATTGAAAGACAATAGAGAGGAAACATTTGATGTATAAAAACATTTATCTACACTCTAAATTTATAAGAAAAATCATTGAAAAGACTATGTAATATGTAATTTTCACCATCCTAATAGTGTTTCGCTGGCATTTGATTTTACAGATGCCCGAGCAAACTATGAAAACACATGCAATCGAAAAGGACTTGTTTTTTTTAACTTAGAATATTTTGCTACATGATTCACTTAAATCAGGTAGAGCCTGTTTCAACAACAAAAACTTAATGTATTGAAAGAATATATCACTAAAACATGTGTTGAAACTTTAAATAATTAGCTCCGTCTACAATTACTGAGGACGTGCTCATAACTAGTACTTGATTCTAAATTTTAAAATCGATAGATCTAATTCCAAGCAAGGCAAACTTGTTTACCTCGATATCTCAAATCCCTGAAATCACAGATCAATTTATTTGTGTAACAGAATTCATCACATAATCGAATAGCTGGTAATTTTAATATGATTTCCAACGAATAGAAAGTTTATCTTGGTACAAATGGCCACTACAGATGCAATATGGTGGAGATTTAACTATGACCAGGGACATTGGTGACTCCTATTGTTAAACCTTTCTACATATAATAGCCCATGGTCCCTTATTCACACCAGGCGCGATTTCAGAACATCACCATGAGCTCAGGAAAATGAAAAAAAAAATAAAACAAAGATAGTCGCTGGAAATAAGAGATGAACATATTAAAAATCTAAAAAAAAAAAAAAAGATTTTTCCTACAAGAGAGATTTATCGTAAAGAAACAAAATATACATAAGATTTGTATGTACTGTGACCAGTTCAGTTCAAAACTCGAGTCCGGATTGAAGGTAGCCAATCACCTGAATCCAAAAATCCCAAACATTCCAGAAAACTTGCACCCATTTAATACACATAATCGATTCGGAGAGAGATATCGGAACTAGAGATATTGAAAGCAGGAATGTCAAAAGATAAAAAAAATTTGTTTAGCAACACAGGATACATTATTTATCAAACTAAATAAATGTTGTTGCTGCAGGTATGGGGGATCAGTTAAAAAGTCAGAATCAATTATTGTCAAACAAAAGAAAATCCCAAACACGTATCACTTTCTGTTTTATAAAGATGACATATAGATAGATTTTATTAATCAGCCAGCGAGTGTTACCAGTTCCCTATGTCATCTCAGGTGAAATCAAAATTATCAATAAGAGCGGAAACAAAGTGTGAAAAGTTTGAATCCTTAAAACACAGGTAAAAATCTATTTGAACTATTGAATTCGCTCTTTTATATGTTATTAGATTAACCTTTAACTTCGAGTCAATTCATTTTTCAACTGCACATAATAATTTTTTGGGGTCTTGAACTGAAATAGCTCATTATTTTGTCCAAAAGGATGGAAAAGAAAGAATTTATAGTAAATGTTTTAAAAGATATAGGAGTAGAAGTATCAACAATACTAGAATATCTTGTTTTAAAGATATAAACAGTTCTTGGAGCCAAAAACTGATCAAAGATATGACGAGAGTAAAATCTGCAGATTGCCTTTAGGGTGATTAAAGTTCAAAAAATGCGTAAGATGACCTGTAAAATTTCCACAAATGTAACAATATATTTATTACATTAAGTTGCTCTAGTTAGCTTTAAACTGATAGGAATAATAACAGATGTGGTCTTGATTTCAGTATCAATTGTGACTGCAACAATAAAGAACAACTTTGATGTTAATTGGAATAAACGGTGTGTTTAGCAAAACTGTTGAGGGTTTTTGTGATGATAGATTTTGTCGAAGACAAATAATGATATGACAATTGTTGTGATGCTTTTTTTGCTAACAAAACTTTTGACAACTCTTTTGGTCACAGAAGTGTTGACAAGTGGAAACCATTATGATAAGAGCTATGGTGTTTCCAGGTGTGGTCCTAGCGATGACAATAAAATAGTCATCATATTAATGTTAAATAAGATGAATCATGTTTAAATGTTGATAAGAGTTAAATATTAAAAACAAATATTGGTAGATACTCACGGCAGGCAGCTGAAATAGAAATATGAAAGACAATATTTTAGAGGATCAGTTTGGTTGCAGATATATATATATATATATAAGATATTCACATCCTTTGTGCGGCTTTCTTTCTCAGACCTGTCTAAGGTCGATTATCTGAGACATTGCTGTGGGGTACATACTGTATATTGTTATATATAACCTACAAAAACAATCGCCTAACGAAAGCATAATCCCCTAATTTATATAATTTTATATACCCCACAATACTACTGGCCTTATAAATAACATGAAATGTGTATAAAATTATGTATGTATAATGTTACTATATTTCACAATTTCATAAGCCTCACAATAGCATTATCTTTTGTTGAATATAATTTTGAACACCCAACTAAAGCATTGACCTCATAAATACATAAAAAATTAATCTACACAGTTATAAGTCTCCTGAAAAAGCACTGACCTCGTAAAAACGTTTATGCATTAAGTTAACATATCGAAAAACTAATCGCTTATTTTTTGTAATTTTGTCTTGTTTTATTTTATTTTACTAAGCTTTTTAAAGGCTCCAGAGTTTACACTTGATGTATGTTTAGAATAACTATTTTAATCCAGGCTGATTACTGGCGAGTTTAGCCTTGCAAAATTATGTAGGAGTCTAAAACAAACATTTTTTTTCAGCTTTTTATTATGGGATAAGTTATAAGATAGTGTTTACTAGATGCTAAATGAACGTTCTTTAGCCACCTCAGAGTCGTTCACCTAGACTGTAAAATACGTTTAAAATTAAATAGACAAACAAGTTTTGTTTTAAAATATCTATTCTCATAGGCAAAATCCAACCAAAAATATCGCTTTATATATGCATGGACAATTTGTGCAAAAAAGACTTTGTAAACAAATTATTCATATCATTTTCTCTTGCTTTTACTCTCATTTCTAACGCTGAATGCCATATTTTGCCCACCGCCAAGGATTTCCTTCTGCTAAATATCAGATACGGCTTTAGCTGCCAACAGTGTAATACATGAAAGGCGTTTGTGGCGCTCCATATCTACAGTGCAATATTGAGCATGCCGGCTATGATTTCTTGCCTGTAGCCGGTAAATTCTCTCTCTCTCTCTCTCTCTCTCTCTCTCTCTCTCTCTCTCTCTCTCTCTCTCTCTCTCTCTCTCTCTTTCTCTCTTTCTCTCTTTCTTTCTCTCTCCTCTCACCTCTCCTTGTCTCATTTCTTTCTTTCTTCTCTCTCTCTCTCTTTCTCTCTCTCTCTTCTCTCCCTGCGTGTCTCCGCCTCAAGTGTAAGTAAATTTGGATAATTAAATGTGGAAAGTGACATGAATTTCAGTTAAAAGGTGATATCGTCCTTTCCTTTAAAATTTCGCCAGTACATCGGTGCTTTTACAAAACAATATTACTATTTGACGACATTAAACTAGAGAGAAAGAGAGAGAGAGAGAGAGAGAGAGAGAGAGAGAGAGAGAGAGAGAGAGAGAGAGAGAGAAGGGGGTGGGCGAGGCATGTAGACAGAAAGACATGTACCGGATTTCATTCATAATGGTGATATTGCGACTAGACTAACGCTAAATTAACTGTTTGCTAAGGCTGAACGGAGATTTTCTAGTCTTTTCTTTCTGTCTCTGGTACTTATAAATTATTTCAAAGTACAATCTCTTTGATAACCAATCTAGAAAATGACTTGGAAAAGTTTTCTGCCTGCGTTTTAATGAGCAATAGATATAGATCTAGATGTAGGCTAGATCATTAGATTAGGCAGTCTTGTAAAGAATTATACAGACATTTAGATGTAGACAGGGCTTTGAGTGTAATATTTATTTAATACGCATATTTGACTTCGCAAGTGTACAATGCAAGCGATCTGTTGTCCGTTCTTAGTGTAGAATGTAGATAAATTCATAAACGATTGACTAGACCTATGTATCCCTTCAATCTTTGTTCTAACAGTGCCAGTTAATCAAGGGCATAAGTCTCGCTTACCTTTTTTATGAACATCATTTACTTGTAATAGACTAATACAATGTAATGTAAATAAGAAATACAAATCTTTAGATATAGTTCTTAATTAAGCTTTGCTTTTCTAGACTTATAGCTTAATTGTTCAATACCTCAAGCCTGTGAACGTCATGAAGATAACGGTTTCTGTGTCTTAAACCTGATCTCAATTCCAAAGCCTAGATTTAAATCTCAGTCTAAATCTAGAATAGCACCACTGATCTAGATCTAAATTTCTAGATCTAAATTTAGACTTTTTTCTGGTTGTAATCTATCTTTAATAAATAGATATGAATCTAAGGTTCAAGATCTGAAATCCAAAAATATATATCTTTTTCTAGGCAGCCTACATTCTAAGTCGATGTCGAGATCTAGAATAGACTAAAATCTAGGTCTTGAGGCTAGAAACCATTCTAAACTTGGGAAATAAATTGGAATGATTTCATATTTATCTAAATTTAAGTTTAGATTAAAAAAAAAAACTGCGAGCTATAATAGTCAGAATAGTGTTATTCCTAAGCTTGGTAAGCAAAGCGTAAACCATTTTTTTTTTGCCCCAAGACGTCATAATTTGTGGAACCCGCAACTTGTTTCCCAGAAAGAAAAGCATGCTAAGCTTAGTATAAAACCTACATCCGGGGCCTCAAAAGGTCAGGAGAATCTAGGCTCCAAACTGCCACGAACGAATCAGCACTAAGCATTCGGCCATTGACTTGATCGAGCGAATAAGAAGCCAAGGGAAGCAATCCATGAAATAAAATGTATCATTATCTTGCTCAAACTTTTTTCTGCGAATTTTTTAAAGTAAAAGTAATAATTATTTTGAAGCTTCTGAACATATAAGCGAGTATAAGGACCCGTAAAATTTTGGGATCCGACAACAAGGGCAAATAAAGGAAAAAAAAACAAAAAGCACAATAACTTTCTATCTGTCTGTCTGTCTGTCTGTCTGTCTGTCTGTCTGTCTGTCTGTCTGTCTGTCTGTCTGTCTGTCTCTCTCTCTCTCTCTCTCTCTCTCTCTCTCTCTCTCTCTCTCTCTCTCTCTCTCTTTCTCTTTCTTTCTTTCTCTCTGTATATATGTCTATGTATATATATATATATATATATATATATATACAACGTTGGGAATATATTCGTTTTGTCTGGAAATAAGTTTCAAACACGACATTGCAATGCCATTTTATAGAGACTTATGATACTTTTTAAAAGATATTGAGTTGTTGAACAAGGAATATTTAAAAAATGTACAAAGGGCATTTTTGTACGATAAAGTGTTTTTTTTTTATTATTTGTTTGTTTTTTGTTTTGTTTTGTTTTTCACATATTCCTTTCTTTTATTTATGCTATTTTAAACATTCATAGAGAACAGATGTTTTTGTTTGAGATTCTCGTAATGCTAATCTTATAATAATACATAGAAATGGGAACAATAAATCCCTCTACCGCTTCTATTCAAGTTGATTCATTTTACTAAAAAAATTAAGAGCAGTGGGCCAAATGATTTTTCGGGTAAATTTTCTCACGCAGACCATGAAAAAAATGGATAAAATGTGCACCGCATTAGAAATAATATAAATTCACAAGTAAATTCGTTTGATTAATGAAATAATAGTGTCACTGTTTTAAATGGTAATAATAGTTTCAGAGTAACCGCTCAATTAATTTTATTTCGTCATTATCATATTTTAGGAACAAAAGCTTTTTAGATTTATATCTTTCTGTAAAATATTAATCCTACTTCACATGATGTTATACAACAAATCTAGGTCTCGTATGTCTGGCAATAAGGTTTAGAATAAATGAAAACTTGCTTCCGTCCCACGAAGTTCATGATATAAACAATTCTTTTTTTTTCGAAAACATTCCACCTTTTTTAGCTTTCTCACTTGCATTTCTAAATTGAATCAAATTAAGTAAGTATTAAGATTGATAGCTTTTATCATTCCCCCAGAATGCTAAAAATATTTGAACAAACTCACTATGTTAATTATGTTGCAAACTAATAAAAAAAAATATCCAATTTTATAAAATAGTTTTGCAAAGTTCATCGAATGTATTCAGTTATTTTAAAGTTTATAGCAGGCACATATTTTGATAAAAAAGATCAGAAAATATCATGATGTTGAACATACCTCTTATCTCAGGAAGACGGTAGGATTTGCTTATTATTTTGTTTTTAGAAGATCGACCTGGCCATTCGACCCAGACACTTTGATTGCTGAAAATTCGATATGCGGTCATATTATACGAGATTTGGTAGACTTTTGACTTTTTGACCTCTAAACATGAGCATGCATCTGGTTGGCCAGTTCGATCTGTGCATGCATTACTTCCAAGGTCAGTAGCACTGCAGGCCTGAAATTGAATAATATAAGTGAAAAGGATGAGTTCTCGTCGCTCATAATTTCGAAGTTTGGTCTAGGAATAAAGTAAAGAAGTAGCAGGAAGGAATTATATAGGCGATAAGTAGCGAAAATTCCCAGTACAATGATATTCACTTACATGAAGTCAAACAAATGGAGATTCAAAATGTGTTTTTTTTTTAGAAACAATTGAAACATTAAACTTTAAACAGAAAACCTCTGAGTTTGTCCTTAAAATATTTTTTGGAGCCATAGTACTTGTTCAAAAGTATTATTTTTGTTTTTATGATGACAGATATATGCTGAAAATATATGCTGTCTGAAAAAGCCAGCCTCCCTCCCCTAACTCCCTAATCCCGTTTTTAATAATGTCTAACACTTGATCAAAACATCAGAGTTTACTTGATTTCAAGTGGTGTCATGTGAACTTTTATTAGCTCTTTAAGAAAAGCAAAAACGAAACAAGAATGTTATGTAGGTATGGAAAAAAAATATGTAAACAAAAAGTAAAAGTAAAAGTCAGACGATAACCAATGGTAAGTAGCGGAATTAATAACAAATTAAAAAGCTGGGTCATTTGCAGACGTTACTGTAGAAAGAAAATGAATCTAAGAATCTAAACTATAATGAAAGAGACAAAGCTGAAGAGTTATTGGTGGAGAGATTAGACATACAAAGTTCTTTTATTTATAAGTCCAGTAAAACTTACAGAGAATACGTGGCTTCTTGGTGTTGTGTATTGAAATTTTGGTCCACGAAATGCATGATGGAATTGGACATGTAAAGTGAATTTTTTTGGAACTTACAGAAAGATCACTGTTACTTATCGTTGATGTGTACTGAAATTGTGGTCCAAAAAATGCATTATGAAATGGATATGCGGAGTTATTGCCAGTTGCCTCAAACACAAAAACCATGAAATCTTCCTTTTCCACAAGATAATCGTCGCTGCAGCTTCTCGTGTATTCGAACTTTATCGGGGTAAGCACTGGATTTCCTGAAGAATATACGATAAGTTTGGAACGGCATATTAAGTTTTGTTAATAATTATTTTTCTAGTAAACTGAATGTTACGCTAATGAATAATTAGTTCTGCCCCTTCCAAAAATGTGTATAACTATTGGAGCTAATTGTTTTCACAAAAAGAACAACACTTTTCCCTTTTATTATTTAAAATATCTACTAATACTAATTTGCTGACATACACTTTTAAGATTTCAACTGTGGATTTTGAGATTCAATAAAAACTAATCATATTGAAAAAGAAAGTTAGTTGAACAGTATGAAAAATGTACTACACTAGAATAGAGCCGTAACGGAGAGGAGAAAATAAATTAAAAAAATGTCATGTAATAATTTTGTCTATTTTGGAAGTAAAGTGCAAACTTATCATAATTGGGAAAAGATAAATAATGTCCTCGTAAGAGACGATTGATAAAAATCCAGGGATTTTGTGTAGATAGATTGTTCTTTTTGTTTGATAACCCCCACTGCGTTAATTCATTTTACATAATCAATGATGTCAGTTTCTATTCAAAGAGCTTAGAACCTATTTTTAAACATTTAGTTATTGACTTTTACTGAACAAGACAAATCTAACATTTTTAAGTTCCAGATGAAATGGAGCGTTAGCATATTGTTTATAGCCACTAATAAATCATATTTTTCTTTTTTACAATGATGTGTTTTCCAGAGTATATAAATCACTTGCTAAAGTCAACAGTAGGATTTAGTTTTTAATTAAAGAAATGATTGAGCGCAAAATACCCAACATACCTGAAGAGTTTCTCAAGAGAAGAATCAGCAGAGAAAACACAGTATACCTAGCCATGATCAGTGGAGGGAACCCTGGAGTCACGATCTTGCGCTGAATTTGATTTATTTCGCTAGCGAAGTTAGGTTTTCATTGCACTTAGATTTTTTTAAAACTAATTTTTGTTAATTATGATTAAGGGCTTTTATGCGCTCTCGTTTAGGTGAAATTCAAAGGATTTGGAAATTCTAAAGTATCAGACGTTTAAATCTTTTGCTTCAGTGATACATATTAACATATTCTTATTATATCAATCTAGTTATCCTTCTTCTCTAGTCTTATTCAGGAAAATGTATTTCTTTAGAATTTCTACATCCATATCTTCTAAACAATAAACGATAAAAAAATAATCATTATTAAATAAGATGTTGGGTCAATTCTTTTCCGATTAAAACGTCATGTCCGTTCTTTTGCAAAACTGATCTTAGAGGTACAGACGTACTGAGCTGCTTGGAGAGTATAGAAAACATTTCAAAATTAGATTTACATCATCTATGTTTCTGTACCTTTTTCATCTAAACTAATTCAAGTGAGTTTGGAAAAGAGGAACTAAAGAGAATTCTAGTAAAAGGCTGAGTGGATACGCACTTGGAATTTT
>JAWDGP010007868.1:82500-84113 GCA_033675545.1 Elysia crispata | reverse complement strand
GTAGTAGTAGAATTGTTATCATTTTATTTAACCCTAAAATACTTGAATATAATAATAAAATCAAATATTTCTCTCATTCACATCTTGGAAATAGAAGTAAAATACCTCGTATATAAGATAAATAAAGATGTATGTCATAGCAAGCCAGTGGCAATGATATTATTCAATAGCTTACAACGTTTTCATTACTATGCGAGGCTTTGGCAGTGGAAAGACATGAAATCTATAAGTAGCGCGAACAGCCAGCTTTTTTTTATGTAAGATTATTTAATTGTACAATATGTTTTGTTCAGATAACGAGATGTTTTGCTATTTAAAAGAATCCGCGGAGAGGGAGGAAAAATGTCTTTCTACTTGTCGAGGAGAAGAAATAAGAAAGATGTAGAAACATCTAGATTGAGAGGTCGAAAGGTGCGTTTTGAACAATCACATTATTTTGAGGGAAAAGTGAGCATGATAACAATCATGAAATTTTATGTGAAATATGTGAACCGCCTCAATTCCGACCACTTTTGTGCAATTTTCAAGAACATACGGTTTCCTGCACATCTAGATGTCAGATTTGATTGAAGGAAATCTTATCTGTTTCCATGAGGGCGTGGTTTACCTGGGGCGCTGTCTCTTCCTTTTATTCACTGATTTCAATTGAAAGTGAGGGATTGGATGGGCGGAGGTTATTTTATGGTGATGGAGTATATATTGGGGTTTGTCTAAAACTTGCAGGCTTCTCCACACGGTGTTTACACTAAAGTAGGGATATTGGGTGTGCTTTTCTTTTGTTGAATCGTCTCTATCGGTTAAAATTTGTATTTCTAACTCTACATCTAGAGGAACGGGATTCATTTTAAGTCTGATTTAGCGAGGTTATACACATTAAAAAAACAATTATTTTAGAATTATGCATCTATAGCATCTAAAATTTCTGTAAAGAAAATAATTAAAACATATAATTATCAAAGAGAAACAAAGATGAAAGGCAATATAAAAAAGATATACTTGTTTAAATAACACGAACTACAGAAAAGACACTCTGTAGACTCTATAGATGCGATCTTGAAACAGAGTGAACAGGCTGCTCCTCCTAAGATATTTATGTCGGTTCGATTCCTGCGTTAGGATTGAAAACGTCAAGAATCGGGATTTTTTTCATCTGTGTCCCACCTGAAAGGCGGAAAGGGCACACAGTTCTGCGTGTTCCGGATGGATTATATCACACAACCAATTAATAAATAGATCCGTCAATCAGTCAATCAATCAAATTTGATTGGTCTGAACCAATTACCTATAGCAGAAGGATTACCTCCCATCCATTTTTTCAAGATTTCTAACTTTCGTGCTGAAAGAAGCTGAAATCTAGGGCTGAGGCGGACTTGCCCCATGTAGAGTCACCAGTGATCTACACCCAGTTTGTGCTTCTTGGCTAGGACATGGTTCAATTATCGCTAGGCCTTCAGCAAAGTTTTCTTTTCCGTATGGGGTTATGTCACCCATGTGAAAATGTCCAGGTCAGATTCATGCCTGGGGATATCACATATCAAACGTGTTTATTGAGGGCACGCGACACTGGTCTTTCCCGGGCCACAATACCTGTTTTGTTGCTAAATTTGTGTGGT
>JAWDGP010007868.1:0-77500 GCA_033675545.1 Elysia crispata | reverse complement strand
TCTGTGAGACGGACTCAGCGATTGTTCGATTGTCTCGGAAAAATTAAGAATCTACTGTGTCTCAAGGGAATCACAATAATGTCTCATCGTTAATTGAACTGTACTTGTGACACCCTAGAGTCTTCATCAATTACACTTGGTCTTAGATAAATAATAGAATATATTTTAGTTCCAGACTATATCAAATTCCTTTTTAGAGCTTTTAGCGGAGAAATCAATTACAAATATCAATTTTTATTAACTGAAGAATATAGATAGATTTAGATTTTATCGACTTTTACATAATATTCAAAAGGAAACATAAATCAGAACAGCCCATTCTGTAATTCTTTATTCTATGTAAATATCATTCTAAAAGTTCCCTATAAGACTATTTAAGATGAACAAAAAGTGCCGGCCTTTCTGGCTGTGTTTTTATTCTTACACACATATATTTAGCTTTTTACAGGATCTTTATACAGATTTGGGTTTTAAAAAGTTAGTTTTCCATCCTATCGATGATGGAGATATTTAGGGCGCGATGTACTCTATGTTAAGCTCGGAACTTTCCACAATCCAGATTTAGCTTTGGCCACTGCTGTGAGAGACACAGAACAACGAGTGACCTGTTTGGCCAGGTCAGCTCGAAGATCGCTGGATCTCCAGCTGTGGTTCCAGCCCGAACATTACTAAGTATCTAGAAGTAGCGAACTAGCGCAGTGTGCTTCCGAAATTGAGTTAAGTGCCCAGCTCGAAGGGTACTGTATGCTCCTTCCTAAACACACCCACGTTTTCACCAAGTAAATTAACTAGTTAGAAGTGCAGAGCGTCCAGACACTTGGAGAGCTTCCAGCGTCTTGTTCCAGCCGCCTTCAGACCTCTGAGACACGAGTGGTGCGAGCAGCCATCAGCTGCGTGTCCGGGCGAGGGCCTGAGGACTTGACTATGTCACTGAGGAAAATCTTGATGAACGTGTCCCGGAAGTGCTTGCTCATGGTACAGTACAGCACAAAGTTGATGCCGTTATTGAACAGCGCCAGAGTGTCCATCAGGTCGCCCAGAGGAACGTAGACTTTAGAGAAAAACCCATCTATGATGCCGCCAAGCAGCTGGAGAATTCCCTGAGGTGTTTCGGTGAGCACGAACAGGACCACAACAGTCACCAGCATCTTGGTCGTGCGGTTTGTCTTGCGGTGCCTGCGCGAGTCATCCTCGGCTTTGGAGTTGGACTTGTTCATGAGCTTCTTGCGTCGCTTCTCGGCGTCTTTCATCTGTTTTATAAGCAGGATGCTCAGCACTGCCAGCAGGAGACACGGCAGCAGCTTTACCAGTATCGCCTGGATCCACAAGTTAAAGTTCTTCAGGAACTGGTACCCGGGCGTGTCTCGACGGACGTCTATGTACCAGAAGGTCATATTGTTCTTCTCTACTTTAAAGAACGTGTAGGACAGCGAGTTGGGAATACACACCAGCGTGACCACCACGCACACGATAAACACGGTCAGTTTAGCTCGGTAGATGCTGCACAGCTTGGCCCCGCGGCGTGGATAACGTATGAAGACGTAGCGGAACACGGCCAGTGACACCGTCAGCCAGATAGAGATGCTGTGGACGATGACGGAGAAGATGGCGAAGAACATGATGTACCTGGCGTTGCTCAGCGGGCCCTCTGAGTTGAGGCTGTAGATATGGTAGTTGAGGACCACATACGGCAAGTAGGCCATCATGGTGAGTCCGTCAGAGATGGCGAGCCACGTGAGCAGCACGTTGGTTGGGGAGATCATGTTCTTCCTGGTGAGCACCACGATGTTCAGACAGTTGGCGATGATACCGAGAATACAGATGATGGGAGCGGCGACCCCATGGATCGGACGGTAAATGTCTTGGAAGCGTTCTAGGTCGCTGGGAGGGGGCGGCTCAGTAGAGTTGTATAAATCGAAGGCTGTTGGACTCACAGAGGTCATTCCGAAACTGACCAAAGGCGTGGAATTCACGTTACTGATTGTGTACGCCATGATTGAACAATTCTCAGTGGTCAACACACTTCTTTAAGCTCCAAACTATTTTTGGTCTAAGTAAAGCTGCGTATTTTGATCTTCAGTAAGATCTATCTTTGTCACAAAATATCCTAGTTCTATGATCTCTTTGGGAAAGGGTGTACTTTGAATATACTGAAGGTGTTGATGAACTGTAGAAAAATCGTGACCTTGTCATTAAACAGATGGAAGATAATGTAATAGTCCAAAAAAACAGTCTTTCCGCTCTGTCTAATCAAACAGTACGTCAACAAATCTCGTACGAAAGTTTAATTATTCAGTTATGGTGTACGAAAAGTCTTAAAACTGTTTTAGAAAAATCCCGTGTATTTGCTTGCATTGAAGATGAGAAAATTTCTCAGACGGAAAAAAATGGGGCATTGTTTCGATGTGGCCATATTACAGGCAAGGTTCTTGTTATTGTTGCCATCTTTGAGAGTTTTGAAGTGGACACAGTTAGCGGTCGGCCGCTTCTTGAGCCAGGGATATGGTCGCTTGAATGTGATAGCCATAGGAAAACTTCAGCTTGCCTGCACAGAGAAGACAGAAAACAATAAACTGTTAAGAACAGTTGAATAATAAAATGGTTGGATATATGAAGTAGCCATGAAAAACAAATGAAAACAAAACAACGAAAAAATAACACACAAATACAAATACACATCCACACAAAAGTATAATGAATAACACCTTAGCAAATACAAAAGTCTTTCATTCAATGCAACAAAATTTCACACATAAACAGCAATTTTTTTCATAATATAAATGACAGAAAGGCAAAAATGTAGAAATTCAAATTATCGGTGTTTGAGAGAGAAAACCAAGGAAACAAAGAGAGATAGCTGATTCGACACTAAATCATCCTGCAACTTTAAACAGCGAACTCTTTGATTTATGGTGATCGACACTCAACTTTCAACTTCCTTATTTATACCACATATAATCGAAAGAGGTCTGTATGTCATTCATTATTAAGCTTGTTTATGGGTGAACAACAAAGATTAAATCACACTCCATCATCTTACAGTCATGTTTTCCTCGTCACTATCACTTTGTTGGGAAGCTTAGAGTATAATAGGAGAACGAAAGGTTGGAAGCGGGAGATGATATGTTGGAAGATGAAGTAAATGAGGCGTGAGAGGATAGAGGAGAAGAGATGGAAGGTCAGGGGGAGGAAAAAGAGAAATATACTCATACCTCACTAGAAAAAAGAAACGAGACCCATTTATGAACTAAGCTTGCACGTCATAAAGATCTACTATTTATGTTAAAGTGCTCTCAGTTATTCAGTTAAAGTACCATCAAACTGATTTAGCAAAAACATTAACAGCTCTAGTCAGACTCCGATCCAACGCTCATATTATATGCGTTTCGAAATGAAGTGTAATGGACTTAATCTGTTAGCCATGCGTTCTTCATAGACTCTCACCATCACATAGGCTTTCAAAGGCAAAATGTCCCTTTCCCCTATTCCCCATTATGGCTTTTCCTGATTCGAAGATGTAAAATGGGATGTTAAGCAGCTTTGCAAGAATTAATGCGGCAAGCAGCAACCAGGGCACGCCCTGTACATGACTGAACTAAGCAGAAATTGAGAGAGAAAGAGTGAGAGGGAGAGACCAATAAATACTGGTTATATTGGTGAAAAAAATCTGGATGGATGGAATGGTAAATGGATAGATAGAAAAATATATTGGTATACACTGTACATGACTGGACTGATCAGGAATGAGAGAGAAATAGTGAGAGGAAGAGGCCAATAAATACTAGTTATATGGATAAAAATAGATTGTTTGATACACTGGTGAATGGATAGATAAAAAGATATATAGGTAGACACTGCGGGGATTAAAAAAAAGTGGAAAAGAAAATACATAGAGGATAAAAGAGAGGGAAGAAAAGAGGGTGAAATAGAACGAAGGAAACTCAGACGTAAGAAAGAGAGAGATTATGAAAGAAAGAAAGTGAAAAGATAGAAAATCCTTAAAAATGAAAGAAAAATCAGATATAGAAAGAGAGGGGACATTGGGCCAAACAAATAGAGACAGAAAAAGATATATATATATATATATATATATATATATATATATATAGAGAGAGAGAGAGAGAGAGAGAGAGAGAGAGAGAGAGAGAGAGAGAGAGAGAGAGAGAGAGAAAGAAAGAAAGAAGAGAGAATAGAAACAGAGGAAGTACAAAAAAGAGATAGAAAAAATAAATCGGACTAAAGAGAAAAGAGGGAGGATACTGGGCGAAAAAGAGCGGGATCATTAAGAGAGAGCAAATGAGAGTAAAACATTGAGAAATATATAGGAAAGAGAGAGGAGAGATACAGAGATCGATACATATAAAGATAAATAGCCAAATGAAAAGAGTAAGAGCGAAAAAAAAAAGGAAAGAGAAGTACAAATAGAGAGGAAAAAAACCATCTGATGTCACCATTCAGTGCCTTTTTTGGTAACAATAAGGTTTATTAAGGAAGATCACGGCAGACCAATGTGAAGAAGTAGATCATTAAACATTCTGCGTTGTAGCTATTGATTACCTGTGATATATAATAGATATCCCTCGACCTGTGGTGATATCCACAGTTCTTGGTCACACTAGCTGCTTGTAATCTTACCCTTTTATCTTGTTCTTTTAGTTTCTCTGACTATCTCGGTATTTATCTATCCATCTATTGTAAAAAATCTTGCTCATGTATCCTTTCCACATGCATATCTCATGTAAAAAAAAAATTCAAAAGCTTTATCATCTTGGTACTTGATTTTTTAAAAATCTTTTTCATCTTAAAAGATAAAGCTATGTATTATGTTTGTGAGCGTAGGTATGTAGGTATCTACCAATCTTTCTATCTGTCTATCTATCTCTCTATCTATCTATATATGTATATATATATATATCTGTCTATCTATCTATCTATCTATCTATCTATCTATTTATCTATCTATCTATCTGTGATTATATTTAAAACTGTCTGCAATATTTACTGCTCATCTCTTTATCACTTTCTCATACCTATTTCTTTGTTTTTACTTTTGTGAAAAAGACCTTTATTCCTCCTTTCCTGTACCCCCTGAAACTCCTCATATCTAAATCAGTCTTGCAAAAATATTACTACTATTAGGGCATACCAGTCCTCACCACTATGCTGAAAAACTTGCTCATATTTGGCCACAATACTTTATAAATATGATGGTTAAGAGTGCTCTTTGTCTTTGAATGGCGTGCACAAAGAGTAAATTTATCCGTCAATGCTCTGCATTATGGCTACTTTGTCTCTCAATCTTAGTTTTTGCTTTATGTAAGTTGAAATAATCGTTTCACGACAAAATGATAAACTTTTTCTCGCCATGGTAGAGAGCTAAATAGAGAGCTACTATATAGAAAGATAGATAAAAATAGAGAGAAAGAGTTTAATGGAAAAGAAGAGATACAAATGGGAGATAACGATAGATATACAGAAAAAGAAGATAGACCGAACCATAACTAGCTAGATAGATATGGAAAGGAGAGAAAAAAAGAAAAATAGATGGATTAAGATTTGGAGAGATGAAGTAAAACATAGTTCCTCAGTGTATCTAATGTTCTATTATGAAATGGACTCTTTAAGGCTTTCCTCCAATAAGAACTGTTAACAAGGATAGCGTCTATCGAGTTATTTTCTTATTCTATGCCATGTTCTTGTTTTCCGCAATATATATCAAGCCATTTCAGATCTAATATTGTAAAATCTTACAATAAAATGTATGGAGTCACCAAAATAAAAACAAAGCAATCGAAAAATAACCCATCTTTCAGAAAAAAAAAAACAAAAACAAAAACAAAAACGAAAAACGAAAAAACAAAAAAAAACAACAAAAAACAACAAAACAAAACAAAAAACCAAACAACCAAAACAAAAGCATAAAAAAACATATTAAAAATGCTTCTTACATCGGACTTTGAAGAATAAATTTCGAAAAACAAAAATAGGAAAATGTGTCTGTGCAGAAAATCCGAGATAAGACAATGAAAGGTTCTATGTGACACGAGCACTCTTATCTTTTACACTTCAAGCTCTTCGCTATGAGAACAACGCTCCCAAAGATTACAACATATCGTAGTAGAAAAGCCGAATTCCTCGACACGTAGCTTCTTTAATTGTTGTTCAGTGTTTTGCAAGTGGGTCGAGACCTGCATCTTGAGAAGTCTTCTGCTAGAGGCTGCCAAGACGCTGTTTTACAATAATAATAATAAAAAAAAATCATTGTTCAACAAATTGAGACCCTATAAACAAGTGCCCTTTTCATTGATCTCTCACCTGTAATTAATACCACCCAACCTTATATATAACATTGACAATACTTGTAAAAAGTTAATTCTTTATTTTTCCAAACTACTCAGAGACCCTCTTATACGCTCGTTATAAAACTACACATCTCTGTAATGAGTGCAGAGGTGTGGTGCCTCGTAAGAGGAGTTCTTTAGATTTGTACCTACAAGGTAATGGGCTTTCAAAAGAACCTTGTTTTAAATTAGGCTTTTGTAAAATTTCCCAACCAATAGTATTGGCCACAAATTATTTATCATCTTCATAAAATTTCATGGTTGTTAGGTCAATTATTTTGTAGAACAAAGAAAGCTTATTAAATTGAACTGGGTTTTCTAAGGTTGCTCACTTTTAATGACATATTCACGTCATGACTGTATGTTGTCTCACACACACACACACATCTAGAAAAAATTATTGCTTTGAAATGAAACTCGTATATATCAAACAACATACATTTCTTCTCAGTGCCATAAATAATATACGGTTTTTTATGCATTAAGCTATAATTATGTTCTAGAGACGAAACTGGATTTAATCATATTGTTTCGAACAAAAAGTGGCACCTAGATGTAGCCTGGACTCTCTAAAACTTGACAAGACGATCGCTTTTCCTACCGAATCCAACAAGCATTTCAGATTTTTGATCGATGGCAAATCTTTAAATCGTTCCAGTATCTATCACAAGCAAACAGCGGTTTGAAACTGAAACTTTTCAATTCGGAGGAGAACGTGGTTGACTGTTTTATAAAAAAAAATTGTTATTAAATTTGTTGTATATTTCGGCGCGACATATATATACTTTAAAAAAGAAAAAGATTGGGAGATTATTTTTATAGACTTGTAAAAAGTAAAAAAAAAAATTATGAAAATCCTGTACTCTCTTACTGTGTTGTTTTATGGAGAAAAAACCTTTGAAAAGTTTCACATCACCTAAGTTTTTCGGATAACCTATCATAATAAGGAAAGCTAAACCACTTTTCAAAGAGAGGCTGCATGGAAGCCACAATTTGTAATGAAATTCCAGAACAGTTCGAATCGTAAAACTAACAATAAACACTGTTAGAACGCTGTTTTAATTAATCTTTCGGCCTTGGCTCTCGCTGAGAAACTGAAGCCACGAGGCTTCTTCGAAAAATTGTATAATTATTATTATTATTATTATTATTATTATTATTATTATTATTATTATTATTATTATTATTATTATTATTATTATTATTATTATTATTATTATTATTATTATTATTATTATTATTATTATTATTACTATTATTATCGTTTTTACCAAATCTTCGCCTGATTATTCATTCACTTTTGATCCTATACACTTGTGACACTAGACATCATATTGTTGAGAATACTGAATCTTGATGAATTCAGCATGTCTGTAGATGTTCGAATCCTATATATCTATAATATTATATTTATATCGGCCACTACACTTTCGCTCTACACGTGTAACATAAAGACTGACCCGATGGTTCCCCCCCGCCAACCATCTCCTCCACTCCAAGTGGACGTGGTGAGCCCGGGACTATGGCTGAAGTCACGTGTCTTATCTTCACTGGTCAAACCTGAGATGATGAACAAGAGCTTTCCACTCTCCGCGCTGCGTGACAGGACGGGCGTGGAGAAATGAACATCACCCTGTCGGGAGAACACAGAACACACGGTGCGCCTCCCACTGGTGGAGCAGCTCTGGACACTCTGCTATTTTTCGATCATTTCTCACAGCATTGCTTTTCATTTTTGTTCCTCTAGAAACTTCTTGATGTTCGTTTGTGCTATCGGACATTCTGCATGACTAATGCATGAGGCCAATATTAAAATCTTTCAGAAACAGAACAAATATACATCAGACGGCGATCAGGTCAAACCAGTGCTAGTTTCAGCCTCGTTAAAAATAGAACTTTTCTTCAAGACTTACAGATGTAGGTCTTTAGTCCTAGCGATTTGCTCCGGAATTCTCATATTATTATTGTAATATGCATGGAATTTGCCTTAAAAAAACAAAAAACAAAAACAAAACTATTATATTGATTAAACTGAAACCAAAATGCTAACGACAAAAGAAAACTAACCTAAAAAAAGAAACAACAAAACATTATTATATTGATTAAAATAAAAACAAAATGCCAATGGCGTAAAGAAATTACCTTTAAAAAACAACTACCAAATTGATTAAAATGAAACCGAAACGGAAATGACGAAGGGCGCACTTAAATTTCAACACGACTTATTTTTTTTAAACTGAAAAGAACATATTGTATAAATTGAATAAAAAAGAAGGAAACTTTAAAATTGTATTGTTTTTCAAATACTATTGTCTCGGCCTCTACAATTTTGAAACTTGTTTGGCAGACATTGAGCTGTGCAGTTTTTTAACGCCTTCCCCTGTTAGGCTTGTGAAATTGGTTGGCACTAGCGGCCATTTTACTTGGTGATGACATGATCTTTAGACATAGCTTTAAGTTTCTGGCCGCTCCCAGCTGTATAACTTGGCATACCGGCAAGGTTTTCTCTTGAGGAGAAAATTCATCGCACGTTGAGATCATCCAGAGTTTGGTGTGAATAAAGTGCTCTGAGAGGGGCAGGAGGGCCGAGTCGTAGCCTGTTTGATATAGTCTCTCCACAACAAGGACATCTCATGAGAGCCGCTTGAAAAATAAAGACGTTTAACTCGTATTACGACGGCGCGTGTTCTAGCCCCTAGGCGGAAAGTCAGTTCCAGGTCTTGGGTTTTAACTCAGGAGATGGGAGCATACTGATGCTCTAGGAGTACTCACTAAGCATGTACTCCTCGGGGCATGTTGTGACAGGAAAACTGAAACTTTCGCGTTATCACTTAAAATAAATAGCATCCTTGCACGAGGAAAAATTCTAGCAGCATAACAATCATTTATTATCCCAGGGTACAGCCCTGGACAGTGTACAACCACCGAGACAACCACATCACACCACATCACTACGATATTTCACCTCCAATATCTTAATTTTGATAATGTATGCTTGGTTGATTACCTGGAAGATTATTTTATCCCTGTAAACTTCTTCTTCTCACATACAAAAATTTCTAACCCGGAGGAATTGGAGATCTAACCTAGGACAGAAAAGTCTTTAAAATCTTATCTCTGGTTTGCCCATTACTGTTCACCTACGAATTGGCTTTGCGGTGGAATCAAGTGCTGTGCTAAAAGGACAGTTGACCAGATAGGGAGGAATAAGGAGAGAGAGAGAAAGAGAGAGAGAGAGAGAGAGAGAGAGAGAGAGAGAGAGAGAGAGAGAGAGAGAGAGAGAGAGAGAGAGAGAGAGAGAGAGAGAGAGAGAGAGAGAGAGAGAGAGAGAGAGAGAGAGAGAGAGACAGAGACAGACAGACAGAGACAGAGAGGAGGGAAAATACGCAGAAATATAGGCGAGTAAAGAGAGACCAGGAGGAACATAGATAATGCGTATGTGATGGAGAGGATTTGGGTGGGAGACACATACAATTACAGAGCCAGGAACAGGAAACAGAACAGATCAACAGAGAGAAACAAATAGGGCGAAAGATAGAGAGAAAAAAGAAATTGTGAGAGAGAGAGAAAGAACGCTCGCAAGAGCAAGTGATCGAGAGAGAGAGAGACATACAGAAAGCAATAGAGAAGAAATAACAGAGATAGATAGATAGGGCTTAGACAACTAGACAGCAGAATGAGAGAAAGGTTGAGAAAGAAAGAAAGAGCGAGAGAAAGAGAGAGAATGAGAGAGAGAGAAACAGAGAGAGAATCAGAGAGAGAGAAAGAGAGAGAATCAGAGAGAGAGAGAAAGAGAGAGAAACAGAGAGAGAATCAGAGAGAGAATCAGAGAGAGAGAAACAGAGAGAGAATCAGAGAGAGAGAGAGAGAGAGAGAGAGAGAGAGAGAGAGAGAGAGAGAGAGAGAGAGAGAGAGAGAGAGAGAGAGAGAGAGAGAGAGAGAGAGAGAGAGAGAGAGAAAAGATGTGTAAATTTCATTGGCAGAACAAGAGTGCTCAATTATGCGTGGCGTTTAGTCCACTCGAGATGTGCTGGGCAGGCGAGCTGTTGAAATCGAGAGTTGTGGGCTTAAAGGTCTCTCACAGGGACGCCTCGGTAATTGGAGGGTCAACTCGAGGCGGTCGGGGGGAAGAGCTAGCGGGAGGTGACAGCGCGTGGCACGAGGGGGAGGCGAGGGGGGAAAATAAAAACATCAGAGTGGAAAAAAATGACGGAGAAAAGGGTGTGAGGAGAGGAAGATAGGTTTCTCGAAATAAATTGAAACCGCGTATAGCATGATAATGATTGAGAATGTTTGGAGAAAGAAGGAATTAGAATGAAGAGAAAATTGGGGGGTGGGGGGGATGATGGGGGGAATAGTGATGACGACAGCTTGAGAAAAAAATGAACTAGAGAAAATTTGAGAAAGAGAATCAGAAAGAGAGAGAGAGAGAGAGAGAGAGAGAGAGAGAGAGAGAGAGAGAGAGAGAGAGAGAGAGAGAGAGAGAGAGAGAGAGAGAGAGAGAGAGAGAGAGAGAGAGAGAGAGAGAGAGAGAGAGAGAGAGAGAGAGAGAGAGAGAGAGAGAGAGAGAGAGAGAGAGTCCGACAGAGGGGGAAGGGTTGGGGGGTGGGGAAGACAAGTCGTTGAATAAACTAGTCAGATTGTAATTACACATCTAGATGGCTTTGTATTGGGAGGCCGGGTCAGGCAGAGAGAGAGAGAGAGAGAGAGAGAGAGAGAGAGAGAGAGAGAGAGAGAGAGAGAGAGAGAGAGAGAGAGAGAGAGAGAGAGAGAGAGAGAGACAGAGAGAGAGAGTCCGACAGAGGGGGAAGGGTTGGGGGGTGGGGAAGACAAGTTGTTGAATAAACTAGTCAGATTGTAATTACACATCTAGATGGCTTTGTATTGGGAGGCCGGGTCAGGCAGAGAGAAAGAGAGAATAAGCGGAAGAGTGAATGTGGATAGGGAGTGAGAGAAAGAGAAAGAGAGCAAATAGGAGGAAGAGAGTGTATGAGTATAGTGAAAAATCTAAGGCTTAAAGACTAAACAACAGAATCTCTTTAGCCTGTCTGTAACACAAACAACAGCTTTCTAGAGCCATTCGTCTACAGCAGGTTGCTAGCTCAGACTCTCACTCAATGACAAAAAGATATAATGTAGAAACAATTTTTTTTTGTGATAAAAATATCGCTTGGTAAAATGGCTCCACAAAGAGAATAGAAAAGAATAAACCCTTAGTTACCGCCGTTTTTCCTTTCATCTTCTCACCTTCCGGTTGATTTAAGAACATCTTATCTGGGCTGTGAATCCTTCATGTTACCACGCAACCTCCATTTCCACTCGCTTTTCCTCGCTCATCACGCACGCTTTAGACTTTTCTCTTCCTATTACCTTCGAGTTTTCCCACTCCAATTGTCTTCCTTTCGTCTTTGTAGTTCTTTTATGCCTTTGTTATTTAAGAGTAACACATTCTTTTTATCTGTCTACGCATTTTTTCTACTGATCGAGTGTTTTAAAACTTTTAATTGTTGGTATTATTCTTCCTCAACATAATATAAGTTGTTCCCTTAATGCTCTCCGTCCTCTCTCTTTTTTTCTCTCTCTCTCTTTCTCTCTCTCTCTCTCTCTCTCTCTCTCTCTCTCTCCCTCTCTCTCTCGTGCTCCATCAAACACCTCCTCTTTTTCTGCAGTCCATTCCATCTATATTTTTCAACTTTTTATCCGTAACAAAGAAAAAAAAAATAGGCGACCTAAAAATAAATTCAATTTAAGTGAAACACATCAAAAACCGATGAAACAAATAATTCGCAGTCTCCAACATCCGTAAAATTAAGAATAAGGTGTACTTAATTATTCGTAAACATGTCAATATTGCAGCTCGTTCCATAAAGATATCAATTTGGGGTTTACGAAGAGAGCGAAAGATATATAGATATAGGGAAAGAATGTAAAAAAAAGAGTGAGAATGAAAGAGAGAGAGAGAGAGAGAGAGAGAGAGAGAGAGAGAGAGAGAGAGAGAGAGAGAGAGAAAGAAAAAGAGAGAGAGATAGATAAAAAGAGTGGCAGATACTGAGTGAGAGAGATGGGGGGGAGAGACAGGCAAAGGAAAAGGGAGGGAGACAGAGGGAGAAACAGAGAGAGAGAAAGAGAGCGAGAGAGAGAGAAAGAGAGAGAGAGAGAGAGAGAGAGAGAGAGAGAGAGAGAGAGAGAGAGAGAGAGAGAGAGAGAGAGAGAGAGAGAGAGAGAGAGAGAGAGAGAGAGAGAGAGAGAGAAAGAAAGTAAAAAAGAGAGTATTTATTTAGTTTTCTGAAGGAAGAGAAATAAAGACTAGAAAGCTTGTTAGAAAGATAATTCTAAATCGATAAAAACTTTGACAAGAAAAGTTTTAGAGAGATTTAGGGTATTGAAGCACCGTAAGTGTCTCTGTTCAGAAAATACAATCCTGCGAGACTTGTCATGAGATATGCAAGCTGCGAATGCAAGCTAATTATTATAAAGTGTGATGTCACTGTTGGTTCTAAACAACCTGAGAACAAACAGGGGCGAGGCCTCATCACCCCAGGCTGCCTGGACTATCTTACCTGGCAGTGAGCTGTACCTCCAGCACACGAACCCCCATGGCCAAATAATAAGCAAGACTGATCGAAATTGTTTGCTTTTATTAGCTTCGGAGAATTATTGAGCGACGGTGAAATAATTATAATTTGTTTGGACCCAGTAACCTAGCGTTGCCACGAAGAAGTGACGTCATGTTTCTTTTTTCCCTTTCCCTATTGAACCTCAATTTAGGAGTTTAAAAGAAGTGTAAGCTTACATCACCGCTTATCAACAGTTATAAAAAAAATTCCTGTAGGCGAATCTCTTTACTTCCTCAAATTATTTTTTTGATAAAAACAAAGGGAAAAAAAAACAAAGTAAAAAAGAAATAAAAAAGCTAAAACATGATTTGCTAGACCAAAGAACGCCCACACATAAAATTTCATTTGGGAAATCTAATAGTATTCAACGTCTTTCCTCGACATACTAACCAGGTTTGTAGCTTACCAGACTTTGGGATTTTTTTTCCATAAAGTATCTGTCCATCTGTCTACATATATTTCTGCCCGTATGTTTCTAAGTTTCTGTTTCATAAAACTGTCTCTGTTCTTTTTTTTTTTCTTTTTTTTTTTTGCCATAGCTTATCTTTATTTATGTGTCTGTGAAATTTTGTCGAATATTTTTCTGTCTATCTTTTTACCTGATCTTTGTTTTGCGGTCTCTGTTTCTTCTTCTACCTGTCTCGACCCGCCTCTCTCCTTGCCTCTGTTTGTCTACGCCAAATCCTCTTTTCTCACTAGGTCTGCTTCTCTCTGTCTGCTTCTTTTTTTTTCTATTTCACATCCCCGCCTCTTCCTCGCCTTTTCGACTTGCCAGCTAATTTGACAATGACGCTTGTTTCTATCCATGACCAGACCGAATCTCTCATAGGACTCTGGGTTAATTGAACTGTTAAATTCAACCATTAACGCCCAACTCGGGTATCATTTGTAGACTGTGTTACTAGTAACACCACCACATAAAGGGTGAGAAAATGGAAAAGCTTTTATCTTAATGAATTGCTTAAATCGACTAGCCTAGCTAGCGCTCTGCTTGGGAATTTTAGTTACCTTTACAAATAACTTAATTTTTTTTTACTATCGAGTTTTTTTTTTCCTCCTACTAATATTGGAGGATAAGCAGACAGCATGAATCAGATAGATGTACGAAGTGTGATAATTGAAAATATCGTTATTCAACCTTCATGTATGTGGAAAAAAAATAAAAGAGTTTGAAAATGTTCTTGCATGAATCACTGTGCAAAAATTGTCACGAAAAAACAATTATTCTGAAAAAATGGCTATAAGAAGCTTAGACTCCTGTCGGCCAAGATAAATCTAAAGACTCTAAATAGGAAACCAGCCCCTGGGCAACAAACCAGACGAAAACTTTCTTTGAACCAGTGGAGTCTTGTTGTGGAGAAAGTATTAAAGCTTCACGCTTACATCACAGATAGGTTATTAAACTGTTGGAAATCTCGTCTGGTGTCATAATATATAACGTCGCCATACTTAACATTATTTTTCTATCATCCAGCAAGGCACTTTGGCAATAAAAGGTATCCCAGCATAAACAGCTAGCTTAATAACTGGAAGTTTCATAAAATGAAGAGCTAAATAACTGAAATTATTTTCTAAACAGATAATTTCACTGAACAATTAATGATTCAGTAAAGGGAAATTTCCGTACAACAGCAATCTCTAAAACTGAGAAATTCTTGCACAAACAACAAACTTCATAGACCGGTTTTTTCCAAACAACCCACCCAATAACTTGGGTTTTCTTGCATTAACTCCCAGCTCAAAAACGCACGATTTTTTTTTGGGGGGGTCCGTAAATAGCATCATACCAAAGAGCGTTTGATATTAAGATGGAGTCGCTGCCCTTCTGTTTTGTACTCTTGGACCAATCGATATTTATCAGCTCTAACTACACACACACCTGAGGGTGGAATGTATCGATACAGTACCGGGATCTGATAGGATTAGCTCAGTATCGAGCTGCCTGGCTAGAATTATTTATTGTCGCGTATCACACACACTGCGGTAGCTTTCAGCTCCCACAGAGCAGCATCCATCTGCTTTGGCGATATCTTCTTAGCTCAGCATTGTGGCAAATTGTAGTTTCGTGTGTTCCTGGCCAGTATATTATCTTTTCTCTTATCTCACGTCTTATACTTGTAGTTTAAGATAAGGAGATTTACGAAGACTTTTATTTAGATCTAAGTTACCAGCAAGAGAGGTTCAAGGGAATTTTCATCTAAAGCAGATCGAAATGTTTTGATATCGATATATAATTATTAGAAAAAAAACAAGGTATTGCATAAATTTCCAAGGGCTATTAAAATTCTTATGGACCTTAGTTTAGGTATAATTTAAGCCCATGTTGACTTAAGTTTACCATTGTCTTTTGATCGCGGTAAACATTTTTAGTTTCCTACTTTTTTTATTTTCTTAGGATTTCGACTCAAAGAAAAAGAACTGGAGTGAACATAGCACTAACTATAACAATTAGGGCAAAGAACAGCAAAAACTAAATAACAACAATAACAACAACAACAACAATAACAAAAAACAACAACAACAACAACAACAACAACAACAACAACAACAACAACACTTGTTTTAAGCTTTCGTTCAAAAGTGTGTGAGCAAATTCTTTATTGCCTTTTATAGTGTCTGTTATTACTTTATATAATCCAATTAGATTACCGTAACCTATTTTAAGACTTCCTTCCAATTAACGGTACAACGAGCCAGCAATACAAATCTTGCCATAGCTGATCGATGGAGTGAGTGTCCAGGGTTCTGGTTGTACCTAGTTCACCCCAATCAGTTTTACTGCCGACTCAGGAACTGTCCCAGATTTAGTCTTTCCATTCTGCTGGTAACGTTGATTTCACTTAACACATAACGTGATTAGTTTAGTGCCAATCACAGTTGAGTTCCAAGTGACAGAAGAAAAAAAAATTGAAAACTCGCACCGAAACAGATTCTGAATGTTAATCAATATTATTGCACTATCTTTAAATGTTAGAGATTCTGCGGTTTAAGTGAACTGGGAAAGAGTCAGATTTATTTAGAACTACCACTTAAGTTGTGAAAAGAACTTATCTTAACTAGCCAAAATTTACTGTGATGTAGAATATTGTTAGCCTTACTTTAGCGTGAAGAGTTACTAGTCAATACTTACATTGATGTAAAATGTTGTTGGTCTAACTATAATGTAGAGAATATCTAGCCAATATTTACAGTTATTTAGAATATTGTTAGTCTTATTGTTGTGTTAAGAGACTCGCTAGCCAACATTTTCTGTAATGTAGAATATTCTTAGTCCTACAGTGCTGTATATGTAGTGCAGATAGTTGCCATTTTATAATTACAGTACTGCAGACTGTTGCTACTCTGTAATTACTGTATCGAAGATACTTGTTTGACATATTTACTGTGGCACAGAAAGTTGCAAGCTCATTCTTACTGTAATATAGAATGTGTAAGCTCATATGCACATTACCTTGTAAGTTAACTTTCTGAAATAAACAGAGTAGTCAGATTTTCTTTTTAAATAAAAAATTACAGAGTAGAGTGGTGTAAGCTAATACTTTTTGCAAAGGATAAAATCTTACTGTAATGTAGAGTGTGTAGGTTACTTGTTCTTGTATAGTAGATAGGGATTAACCAATACATCTGACGCGTAGAAAGCTGTCATAGAATTTGTTCTATTATGAAGCATTATTATTATTTACACCGTTTTACTTGTGTGCTAAAATACCTCTAGTATAACAATTTATCTCGATATTCACATCCCTCCTTTATCTCTCTCTCTTTTCTTAATGCCTCACTGCAAATCCCTGTGCTTGTCTGTCGCTCTTTTTATGCGTCTGCTTCCTTTTCTTTCAGTTCCTTTTTTTTATATCAGCTCATGATTTTTTTCAACATTAAATATTTCATTCCACACAAAAGTGATTGCTCACGCTATACAATTTTATTGTTTAGTTATGTGTCTTGTTTTCTTTTCAAAATATCAATTTGCAAATGCATTCTCACTGCACTGCATGAAGGGCTATGCAGCTTATAGAAAGGTCTGACAAATGTGCTCTTTCTGTTATTATGTATACTCTTTTTGACTGTGGAAAATATTTCTCTTTTCAAAATAGTAATTTGTAACTGTATTAGGCCCACGCAACAATACAGAATATTATCAACATGCCTATTGCTTTTTTTTCCTTGTTTGTTTGTTTTCATATAGAATTTTCAAAATATATTTCAGCAAAATACTTTTTCCCGCAAAAAACAAACAAACAAATAAACAACCTAAACGTAAACAATTGGAATTCCTACCACTCTTTCTCTCTCCCCCACTCTCTTTTGATCAATCCATGTTTTTCTTGCACTATTTCAATAATTCCCTTATTTGTCTGTCAGTCTCTCTGTCTCATTGTTACTTTTAAAGGAACCAAGCATCTTTCTTAACATTTCTGTTTAATTAAATTTGATTCGACATAATGCTGGTGAACTTTTTTTATACTCTGTATCAAAACAACTGCAAATACAGCTCCTTATTTTTCATTCTTTCGGAATTATCATCGATATTAAAATAGCTGCACGTCCGGCTAGCTCGGCGATCCTCAGCGAAGTGGCTAGCGGCACCTCCAGCGGTTCTCAAGTTCTTGCGGGCACACCGAGAATTCGCGGAAATCTTGGTACTAATTGCCCTTTCGATCTCCTTTTCAGAGCTACAAATAACTCAAAATAATTTTGTCGAGCTTGGCACCACGTGAGGAAGGAGATTAGTTTATTCAGATCTTAGCATTATGATTTCAAGTCTTTGATGTCTGTTACAGCAGCTTTTTAATTTAGTTTTGTTTTCTTTTACGTCATCGCATAGGGTCTGTCGTATTCCTCCCCTTTCAAGCTCAATGTAAGCACAGAGATCAAAAGATTAAAATTAAATTTTACTCGATGTCCGTTTGCTATAAACGACTCAGGAATTTTCTGGTAAAAGTAATCTCTGATAGCCTCGAAAATTGAATAAAATAATTGCAGTGAAACCACAGATTGCTTTTATCAACGAACAGTTTTAGGTTGCGACTAAGAAAGTAAACAGATTTAAACATTCGCTGCCCAGCCAGCATTTCGGGTCACTTGAAGTACAGAGAAATCCAGACGATTTTAAACAAATTGATCTAAATAAAACTGTCTGAGTTTCAGTTGCTCCGGACATAATTTAGAAATGGAGAACCACCGCAGATCGAAGGACGCGGAGGATAAAAATAAATCTGATCACATTTTGTAAGAAAGCAAATCCTGGCAATATTATGCTTCAATCAGTTGTAAGTGAATAACGCCCCCCCCTACCTAAAAAAAAAATAATAATAATAATAATAATAATAATAATAATAATAATAATAATAATAATAATAATAATAATAATAATAATAATAATACTTGATTTATTGGATATACATCCCGTGGGATTCCCAGTGTCATATGACCTCACCAAACAGAGCAGGAAGAGTAAGGCGAGACCCAATATCACGACCAGTTTTATCCACACAGTCCCAATAGATCTAGGGATGATAGCATGCATAACAGGTACCAGAGAATAAGTGTGCAAAATATTTTTGTTTTGTTTTATGATTACATTATTAATGAACACGACCCATCTTCTTCCCTTTTTGAAACATTTATCTTCAGTATTACAATGGTCTGAATATAAGGTATAGCTATTTGCAAGCCAGTATTCTACCTCTAGAAGATTTAACTGATAGTTCAGTGGTCATTTCCCTGGACATCAGCTATCCATTCAGAGGTCATTGCTGGAGCTGGGCCTGGGCAATCCCAGCAGAGTATAGTATAGTCAGGCACGTATTGCATGGATGTTGTGTTGCATTAGTTTCACTATTGCCTGTGAGAAGTCCAAAATCAGCATGGTCTTATCTCCCCATCAAAGTAAATGCAAAAAAAAAATCAATTGAAAATGAAACAAAATATTAAAAAAAAACTGATTCAATACATAAACACATGAAATAAAAGAGGATTAAATAAATGATTCAACAAATAAACGAATAAAATGCATGATCGAGAAACAAGAAAAAAGCAATATTATCGAACTTGGTAAAAAACCAGGTTTCTTTTTGTGGAGAATTCTTCACGGAGTTTATCGGTTTGTGCGGGATATTCTCAGCTCAGCTCTCACCAATCAGAATCAAATACAATCACAATACTTTACGCAATCTGAGATGGGCTTTAGTTCTATCAAGATTTATACAATACTCTTTTTCGATCCGGAGTTCGAAAAATGCCGATCTGGGCTCACTTCCATTGTCTTTAGGTCATAAATAAAAGCAGCTTTATCACAATCAAACAGTGAGTGTCTGCTCTTCTTGACATTATGATGACAGATTAGAATGAATAGGCTGTCACATTTCTGATTGTTTTAGACCAAGCATCTGCCATTAAGCCTTGATTAAACTTGGCATTTATAATGAAGACAAAATAATCTCATAAAAATCAAACTCTTTCAAACTTTTTTGAAACTTTTGTTGTTCAGATCTGACACGCTACAGAATGGTTTAAAAATTGATTAGATAAAAAAGGCTATAATCATACAGAGAAAAAGTCCTCCTCTTTTTATTGGAAACACAGACATGCGGGCTATTTCGCATCAATTTTATTAAAAAAAATTCCAAAACATTAGTATTATAAATTGGAAGAACTTAATAGACAGCAGGTTAAAAGAAGAGGAAACATTTACAAAAAAGAAAGAACAATATTCATTTATCATTTACAAACAAGAATATTCAATTGAGCAAGAAATTAATGTAACAAGGCTTTTTTTAAAACAATTTGCAAAACGCTGAGATTTGAGTGAAGAGAGTAGCAAGAAATGACCAACTAATACAGGGGAGAGAAAAAAAACAATCCATAACAGTGACATCTGCTTGGTAGGTAGGTAGGTAGGTAGGTAGGTAAGTAAATGATGCACAGATAAATGAAGAGAAACAAAGAATTTAAAAATAGCGATTTGCCCTACAAAACTCCAGACTCAAATCGCATAAACAAATAAATTAAAGAACATGTTGCTGTCAATTCAAGCTTTAATATCTCTAGCAGACTAAGCCAAAACTCAGCAAGAACTTCTAGTAAGCCCAGAACACTAAATTAAATAATTCAATATATGGTTTAAGGGTGTGGTCTAGACTAACGGCACGTCTCACGGTCTCAAGCTAGCAAATCCAGGGTCATTCAAGTCTTGTTGTGATTGCTGATTACTTCAAATTAGATCAAAACACCAAACAGTTTGTGACCTTTCTCCCGAGCATCTCGTTTGGTTTTCCACGCATTGGCGATACAGGAAATCAAGTATTTCTGTATCTTCGCAACTGATTTGAACAACTTTCCAAACACTTATCAGGGGATCAAAAAGTGCCTAAAGGTCCATGTGTTGCAGGAAATTCATAGCTACCTATTTATTTTAACCTACATGACAATGAATACTAAAACAGATCAATCGACAGGTTTTTTTTTTCAAAATTAGCCTCTATTCATATATGGAAAAAATTAAACGAATAAAACTAGCGTTGTTTATTGACCTAATCTTCTAATATCTGGTTTATTAAGCTGCCCACTTATGTCTAAAGAGGACAGGACAAGTGAAACCTAGACTGCGATGTCCAAGAACAAGTTTTGAAAAAATTAATGTTATCATTTTCGAAGGAAATTAAGAGGTGACTGAAACTTATTTTCTTTCTTAATAGGTTAATATTACATTCTGACCAGCAAGAATTAGGTTTTATTGATTGAACGTTTATATAGTCGTTCCTCATATGCTGATCTTGTTGCTTTCTTTTTCTTTCTCTTTTTTTTTTTACAAATGTCTGATTCCTAATTATGTATCGCTAAGTTTTAGGTAGAGCTGAGCAGTGGTCAGAGAGAGGCTAATGTAAGTCATACAAAACATCGATTACAGAGGTTTGACAGGCGTCTTCGACTAGTTTATTATCATGTTAAATTCAAATAATAGAAACGTGAGATATATGAAGAGTTGAGCCATTACAGTAGCAAAATACGTTAGGAAACGTGCAAAATTTAATAGAAAAGAAACTCTAAACGTCGTAATGATGACTGTGTTGTTTCCTATTTTGATCTCACCTATCAAAAGGATTACTGCGGCGACGTATTCAGAAAGGGTGCTAAACTTTCCACACAAATCTATCTTAATCTCTGGCAAGAAGTCTGGAATAACCCGTCCTAAATACCCCCAAAGTCGGAAGTTATCAACGCCAAGAACACAAAACAAAAATAATTTAGCCGTATAAAAGGATTCAGCAACTGAAAAGAAAACGAATCGTATTCGATAATCTCTAAAATTCGGTCTTAAGCCAAACTACACTGACGGTGGTCATAAGTAAAAAAAAAATAATAAAAAAATAAATCTGCAATAAATGGAAAACAAAAATTCAAAACATCGGTTAAAAAAAGGCTAAAAAATACAACCCTAAAACAACAACAACAGCAACAACAACAAAAATTAATATCATTAAAGAGATAATAAAAGGTGCGTTTCGCACCATGATATATGGCGACTGTTTTCAATGTTGAAGCATTACAGTGCCCCACAAACTGCTATAAACAATATCATTATTATATAAATCTGTCACTCACTACTCGTAAACAAGAGATCTAATTTTGTGGAGCAGTTCTCTTCAAAAGAGTAACAGACCCTAAAACCGTGTTTTATTGCTGAGGACATCTTTGTTCAGTGTCTGCATCTGGCTGTCTACAATATTTCTTTGTATCCCCCAGAGGTGGGAGGACATGAAGTATTAGATTTGACCAAAACGGGATAGGATCTATGAGAGTTGCGGCGGCTTAACTTATTTTTTTTTCGTTCTGAGTCGGTGTTCAATCTTTCGATGTTATAAAGTCCCTCTTCTGCATAGAATGATCACCGACAGTCGTCCACAGAAAGTGTGGTCTACAAGTGTAAGAGTTGTTCGCCGCGATAATCAAGATCTGCATTTTTTATAAGTAAGAACAGGAAGATAATGAAAAAAAAAAGACACAGGAAAAGAGATGCCGTGTGAGGAAGGGGGAAAAAAGACAGGAAAAGAAAAGGGTAAAACAAATAAAAATAAAAAAAAAAACGTTTGGGAAAGAACAAAATGATAAAAGAAAAGTAGGCGATGGGAGAGATCAGTTAATGATGAACTAATTATAAGCTTAAGATTGATTTTTTCGCTCCAGAAAGTCTTGTCTGAAACATATGAGAGGATATCAATATTGATTTTCTTATTTGCACACTTGGTGCCACATGATATCGAGAACTTACCAAACTTCAGAGACAAAAGGAAAAGGCCGGAGTTTTATCTTTCTGCTCGGGTGTCACTCTGAAAAGAGAAAGATTCAGAAGAATGAAAGGTAAAAGTTAAAATATTCAGCATTAAACTGGTTGATAAAGGAGTAAAGCACGAGGTAAAAGGAAAAAAAAAAACGGGAAGAAAGACAGAAATAAAGTAATCAGAATTCAGTGATGCTGTTTAGATGATTATAATGATGATAATCAAAAAGGAGGAGGAGAAGGCGGAGGAGAAGAAGAAAAAAAAGGAGGAGAAAAAGAAGAAGAGGAAGAAGAAGAAGAAGAAGAAGAAGAAGAAGAATAAGAAGAAGAAGAAGAAGAAGAAGAAGAAGAAGAAGAAGAAGAAGAAGAAGAAGAAGAAGAAGAAGAAGAAGAAGAAGAAGAAGAAGAAGAAGAAGAAGAAGAAGAAGAAGAAGAAGAAGAAGAAGAAGAAGAAGAAGAAGAAGAAGAAGAAGAAGAAGAAGAAGAAGAACAACAACAACAACAACAACAACAACAACAACAGCATGAAGAAGAGTAGGAGAGAAAAGAAAGAGTATAGATGATGGAGAAGATGAAGAAAAGGAACTATAAGAACAAAAGAAAATGACATAAAAGAAGACCTCTGTCACGTTGCAGCTGACATTTCCAAGGCTACCCACATTATACAATTTTTTCTATCCTTCCCCCCTCTCTGTCATGATATTATGCATGTCTTGTACCATGGAGGAGAGCCAGTCGATCTAGAGGCTAAATCCTCGCGGGGTTTAGAGGGTACTTGATACCCAAAATGCTTGTTACTTCTTAAAATAGAATGTACAGCTCTAGAATCATGATCATTATACATACTTCTACTTGCATCGAGTGATTGCACTGGAGATTTTCTATCTCTCATGGACAAGATGAAAAGAAAAAAAAAATAGGTGAATGAAAATTCTGAGCTGAAAATTTTATTGAGAAAAAAAAAAGGTCTGATGTGGGGAAAAAGAAGTTTCTAAATAAGGGCGACTAAAAAAAGGGAAATAACTTATCAGTTCGAAGAAAAAAATCGCAAAATTGAAAAGGATAAAGGGATCTGTTAATTTTTTGTTCTGATTGAATTGACATATCTCATTGCTTCTGATCGAATGGAGACGAATGGAGTTGATTGGTCACTAATCTCTCTTTCTGTTTCGTGTAGTTTCTGACCTAATCAGTTCATGCCGTGGCGATTCCGAATTCCCGTTTATGCACGTGTCAAGACATGGGACCGCCTGCAATCACAAATTTTGTTTACCACAACTAAGGCCATTTTGCTCTGTCCCTCATTTTTTCCGTATATGCGTGAATTTCCACATTTTCTAACACCAGCAAATGAGATTACTTTAATCGCTCTGTCATTATTTTCTCCCATTTCACCAGGACAATTGCATTTCATTCTTTCAGTTTAGGATTGGAAAATAATAATGAATGCTTTAAGAATTTATATTAATCATAAGCGGAAACGGGCATGATCAGGTCTTCCCTGTTATATGGTTTTTTGTATATTATTGTATAGTAGGTGAGCATAGCAGGGGAGAAATGATTGACAAAGAGACAGAAAGATAGAGAGATATATAGATAAAAGAGAGAGAGAGAAAGAGAGAGAGAGAGAGAGAGAGAGAGAGAGAGAGAGAGAGAGAGAGAGAGAGAGAGAGAGAGAGAGAGAGAGAGAGAGAGAGATGTACATACTATCAGATCCTGAAACTCAGATGTAAATTAAACATAAAAAGCAACAACAACAAAAAAAAAAAAAAAAAAAAAAAAAAAAAAGAAAAAAACAACCCCAAATTCCGAGAGAGCAATGCAAAGTTCCACCCTTACATTTCTGTGGTTTCAGATGAAAACGTGACTTTTAGATTGCGTCTGGATATGGCGTGAAACCTAAAAGCAAAGGGACATTATCTCAACAATCAGGAGCCCGGATTATTATCATGATGGGAGAAAACTGTACAAGTTCTAAGGGGAAATAACCAAGTAGAGAGACCCCAATGTTTGATAACCTGATCCTTTCCTAATCCCGTAGTGCCACATTTAAGACACCCCTTAGGCTACTATCTATGCAAAATCGGGGCCACAGTCGAATATGAAAGTAAACGCAAATCAGGAGGAGGGAAAATTTTTTCTAGAAGTTTTGTCATCTCAGATTGGTTTTCTTTGCCAGTACCGAAACAATAGGTGAATATAAAGACGTGGATCTTTTTTTTTTTAATCCTTATAATGGTTATGACTATTTACCATGCATTCATTTTCTGTATTTAGCGTAACAGAATGTTGAAATTTATCGAAATCATTGGTTTTGGAAAATAATAAGTCTTTGATACACACACAAGAGATTGTTGTAAACATGGCTATTGATTTCCTTCTGTGTTATTTTTGGACGGTTTTATTAGAATGATTTTTTTTCGAAAGTTTTGAGATGGTTGGTGTAAACTTGTGTTCTAACCAACTGATTGTTTGTCTTTGTTTACATTTCTCTAAAGAGTATTGCATTTTTGAAACTAATTCATAAATCAAATCGAGCTTGCAGTTTCCTTTTTCCATAAGAAAATTGTAATTTCATCTGCATACCGAAGGATCCTATCTACATTTTAAAAACAAAACGGCGGTATGACTCTGTGGCACGATCTATTCTTTTTATAGTGTCTAAACCTCTACTTATTTGTAGACAGGAAAATGTTACTTTTTTCCCTCTCTCACTGATATTCCGTACTCTCTTTCATTTTCACCATACGAGAGAATTCAAAGAAATTTTCCCTGTTGGCTCTGAGTTTTTTTTTTCTTTTCTCTTCAAGCCTCTCCCTTTAACTACCTCCACCTCTCTCTCTCTCTCTCTCTCTCTCTCTCTCTCTCTCTCTCTCTCTCTTTCTTCATAAAAATCTATCTTTTTATTTATTTACCTATTCTGTGCCTATTAATGTGTATCTTTCAGTATCAGTAGACTCATCCTTCCATCCATCTATTTATCTATTTAGCTATCCATCAATCTATTCATTAATTTATCTTTCTATTCACCGATCAATCTGTGTATCCGTCTATCTATCTATCTATCTTTTTATCTTTATTCTATCTATCTATCTATCGTTTTATCTTCATTTATTTCGATTTATCTATCTATATACCTATCTTTTTATCTTTATTTATTTCTATTTATCCTATGTATCTATCTATCTCTCTATCTACCAATCTAACTACTTTAACCTTCTCTTTTGCACTAAGTGGTAAATATACTATACCTATGCAAGGAATTATTAAAAATGAAGAAGCAAAAACAAAACAAAGCAAAACAATAAAAAAAAGCCGTATCTTTACCTTAAAGGAAAAAAAAAAACAACTACCCACAACACCAAGAAAACGCAACATGACTATTCTACAAAGGCAAACTCAAATATGTTTTGCTCCCTGGCCAGAGATGGAAATTAAGGCCAACTACTCGACTTATCTTTTAGAATAAGAATTTATACCAGTAATAATTCGACTCTCAAGGGAAGTAATCTCCACATCTTTGACCCCATCATTCCCCCTCAGTGCCGACATTGTGACAGCTTCTTTCCAACTGACCTTGAGGAAAGTGTTTTACTACAGAATGAATAAAAACTGAACTATCACACAGGACAAAACTGATCATTGACAAGTTCAAAATTCTTACTGTGTCACACACTCAGTATTGTTTGGCCACGAAATTTTCCTTTGTTGTCATATTGCAGTTGGACAAAAAATATTTTTCGAATCAAGTGAGCCCAACATAATTGCAAGCTAGAATCATCTAGAGGTTTATGCGTTCTATAAACTCAAAGACTGTTTTTTTTCAACACTGCTTTGCTGGTATTAATAGATGCCTTTAATAGAAGTACTTTAAAATTTCTCTAACTAGATTGAGAATATGGAATATGAACTAACTATATTCTTTCCGAAATCTTGTTTTAGAATCTTTCTAAAGGCTTTTTACCAGGCTCTACACTCCCGCAAAAAAATATATAAGATGCTCTGTCTTGCGGGAATCCATTAAACCTGCGTGTTTCTTAGTTTTATTTGTACATGGTGTTAATTGTTTTGTAGGATTTATTAATAAGACTTAGATTTCATAAGCTAGATCTAACTTTTCTCATTCGTATCAGCAATTGGTAAACTGCAGGCGATGTGAAATGAGAGGTCAGCGAAGGTGGGGATTTACAAAATAAACATACTGTGTTGACAAGCCATTCATAGTTGCACCAGGGCAAAAGGCTGCACAAACTAAAGAGATAAGGGCAGAAATATCGAGATGCCCTTTGGCATTTTACGGGACAAAGTGAAAACGCTATGGTTTTATTCGAGGAAGCAACTGTTTGTTTGCTTTCCTAATATATCGAAAGATTCTTCTGAATGCTCATTACAAGGCTATCAAAAAGTACCGAGAAATGCATTTGCGGGGTTTCATAATACTTCTACTAACAAGATAAAGATCTAAAAAGGTTTAGGATTTTAATAAAATTAGCTGACTATTCGTATAGTTCAGAAAGAAAAAAATGACAGAGATAGGCCAATGAAAAAAAAAAGAGAAATGGAAAAGCTGAATATATTCTACAAAAAAAAAAAAAAATCGAATGTATTAAAGAATTTTACATGTCACGCTAGGTGTTATGTATGTAATAATAAAACTGTAGATAAGCCGTGCACCTCGAGGCAACTTTTTGTTGCACATGCGCTTGGGAGGATCTTTCAATAAAATGGGAAGGTACAGAATTGGTTGTTTACCACTTTTGTTCTTTTATTAGTGGTAGAGATAAACTAACGAAGGAGGTTAATATAGACTGGAGATAGTAAAGAGGTTGAAAAAAATAAAAAAAAAAACACGAAAATTTATGTATTTAAAAAAAATAAAAGAGGAAATCGTACATGAAGTGGCCAGATGGATAGAAAAAAAAAAAAAAAGAGAGAGAGAGAGAGAGAGAGAGAGAGAGAGAGAGAGAGAGAGAGAGAGAGAGAGAGAGAGAGAGAGAGAGAGAGAGAGAGAGAGAGAGAGAGAGAGAGAGAGAGAGAGAGAGAGAGAGAGAGAACAAGCAAAGGCGTTTCGTAATACAAGTAGCTGTATCAGTAGGAGATCAAGACATCGCATTGCTGCAGCCGGCTTGAAACCAGGACATCATGACTGGACTCACGATAAATCACAGCTGTGTATTATTTCATCTGAAGAATGGTGGTGACAGCAGCCATAACTCTCCACACGAGGATAGGAAACATGCAGAACTAGCAAAGAGTTGTCTTTCGCCTCTCACTACCATGTATGAGTCGAGTAGACCTTCATGCCCCAGTTTTATCTTGGTGACAAAATAATTTTATTTTCCTAATTTTTTTGTAACAGTTTTGAGAGTCAAATCCAACTCCAGTACTAAATAGCAAATGATTTTGAGAAATTTGCAATCTTCAATTATCTAACTTCGGCTAGATATAAATTTTGAAAATTGTAATGCTATCTCTATCGCATGTGGATATATGTATTTTGTAATATAAAAAACACGAATTGAGCAGTTAACTTTGCAATTAATAGGATTGTAGAGAAATTTAGTGACGCCCTCGCCTTAATAACAGACTTATCAAAATTGAGAAGAAATTTGATTCACCTATATAAATTTTTGGGCTTTCTGAAATAATTCTGTTTCTTTCTGAAGTCAGTTACTGTCGAGGCTAGTTGATTTTATTTCTCACTTTCATAGTGGAGTTCGCGAGTCAGATTATCAAAGTAACAAAAACCTTAGCTTTGTAGGCTACAAAGTGATTTAAAAGTATTTCAACATACCGGTAATACTATACCATTTTATCTCATTCAATGGTTCTCGTAATGTCTTAAAACATTTCCGGAAAATTCAGGGTTCTCAGTTAAGACATTCGATCATCTCTTTCTCTCAAAATGGCAAAACAAGAGCAACAAAAATTGCATGGTTCCATCTAATTTATTTGTTGCAAAATTTAGATACAAGTATAAGGCAAAAAGAAATATAGAGAAACAAGCAAGACGGAAGTAAGTTTCCGAAAAGCGGAAAAATCTAAATACCCATTCTCTAACCCCTCCAACGCATCTATCAAATCCGGTCAATACTACAGGACAGCCAAAGTTTGATGGAACGATCTCCATTTGGGTTTCGACTTGCAAAAAAAGCAAGCAAAGTTCCAATTATTTGCTTTCCTCATGTCCTCAAAACCCAAATTATGGACAAGATTGCGGGTTTTTTTTTTGTTCTGTTTTGTTTCATCCAGATCTCAAAGTATCTTATAATAAGAATGCATTCAGCGACGGATAGAGGAAAAAAGATGATTTCTGAGAGCAATCCCTGAATGATTCTAATAAGAAAATTGGATCACCGAACTAAGCCCTGTGCGTGACTGGTGATAGATTGTTGTTCCAGACCGTTACAGCTCAAACTTCAGGTGCTGCCGTTGTTGTTGCGCATGCGCCTGTGTGTATGTTGTTATTGTCGCTTAGTCGATCAATAACCTAATTCTCGCGGAGTTTGAGAAAACTTTCTTTCATATTGTGATGGCGTGGACCAGTAATAAGACTAAGGGGTCACTTACCTCGAGACATACCATCACTCTGTCCAAAGTGAAATTGTAAAGGCGACTGAACGAATGGAATAAAAGTCTCCCGTCGGGGATATCGCATCCATCAAAACAGAAAGAGCAGCGGCGCCAAATGGGAGACAAGCTTTTCATGGGCATAACTAGCATTGATCTGATAGTTTCACGTACTGTGAAATCTCCACACATAGACCCAGTGTTCTTGGTTCTATCGGGATCGCCCTTCCCTCCCTACCACACTCAGACGTCAAGTCTGTCGAAACATGATCCTGTCCAGCAGATTATTTTCGGTGAAAATCTTGCGATTCTCCTGCGCGACCGCTAGATTGCAAAATACTTTGAGCTCTCATCCAGTTATAACAGGCTTTACAGCATTTGCTATCTTAACTTTGACATCACTAATCTTTGTAGAAGTAACAATACAATTTCGCTAATATTTTAGACTAAGTATCCCAAAAACAAGTCATGATGTATGATGGTTAATTATGAAACACCATGTCATCTTCATCTGATCAAGATCTTTGCACTTCAACATTACAAATTAAGGAATTATTAACAATGTTAGTATTTTATTGGTCAGTTCCTAAATGCAAAACGTTTTCACCAAACATACGTTAGGGCATGGCAAGGGACAACAGACTACAAACTATCTTATTTCTTCGGACCTCTAATATTACCAGAATCCAGCATAATTATGTTAAACATGTAAGTCTTTGTAGATTCTATGTACATTATCATTACAAATTCAAGTCCATGAAGAGGTGCGAAGGCGGCCGGGGGGGTGGGGGGGGGGGGGGGGGGCGTGTAGAGAGGTAGGACGTTTTGATCAAAATGCTCCCCAAAGAACAATTTATTTTAATTCTCATTCATTTCATAGGGCCGTTTAGATCTGTGAAAAACAAGGCAATAAGGGAGGGATATGAAATGTTAACAGTTCAAGAAACGTCATCATATTTTTCCTCATTTATTTACAAATAATGAAGGTAAAAGAACGGCTGCTTCGCTTCAACTCTTCAATAGAGAAGAACTGAATGGTAATCTAGCCAATGCCCTCCCATCAGTGCTGGACATACTTTACATTTCCAATGTCCTTCACAACGGTTTTGTTCATCCGCCCAGGAGTGGCCATGACTGGATTCAATCGTGTATGTATGGAAAGGGCACACCTCGAATAAATAAACCATTTAGGGGCGGAGGCTTATGGGAGAAACCATTGTCCTAGCTTAAAGCTTAAGTTCCAAGGCAATTTAGCCACATTGATGTGTGTCATGGGTCATTGGGCAAATCAAGACGATCCATGCACGAAAAAAACAAACTTAACAAAAAGCATCTCATCAGTTATTTATTTTCCCTAGAATCCCATACACGCAGAAATGACATAGACTAGTGGAGAGTCTGGTAGATCAAACAAAGCTGGCGAGAAAGCTCTGGAAGAACAACAGAGTGCACGGAACTCTGGCAGCGCCCGCAGGATGTCTTAAGTGGAATTATGGGAAGCTGATTATAGCACGGCTTTCTGGCTTCAGAGGCTACATCTCCCTGGGCCTGAAATGTTTACGACGACTCGTGAAATTACGTCTCCACATAAGAACATTCAACTCATGTTTGTAAATAGAATCCTGTTTTTTTTTTTTCGCAGCACAAGAGAACGCTAAAAAAATTCAAACTTATTTTCAATTTTTCTACAATGAATGATAAAGTGCAAGGAGAAATAATGTGGCGCTTAAAACGGAGGGGAAATAGTAAGAAGTACTTTTTTTGTTTCTTTTAAAAATTTACTTTTATTATTGGATAGGATTAAAGTTTCTCCACTCCAGAAAGGAACAAAGATGGGAATGGAACTAGTTTCAAAGCTACTTGCGGTTTCAAATTGCAGCTTCGCGCATTAATAGGAAAAAATATTTCTGCGTAGCTTTAAAGTGCACTTTCATCTTTCGTTTTGTATCCTTTTTTGTCTGCTTGTTTTCTCTTATCAAAATATCTCTCTCCATCTCTTCGCCCTTCTCACACCGGTCTGTCTTTTTCACTCGTCGCAGACCCTTCAACTCTTCAGCTCTGATTTCCTGTTAGGTATGCCTGTGAGTCTTTCTGTTACATTTCTCCCCCCCCCCTTATCATTTTCTCTCTGCTCCCCAGCCTCAACAGCACCAAAAAAAAATTGCCTATGCTCTCCATTAACTATTCGCTCCCTATATAAATATCAACGGCAAATGCTCTGGCAGTATGTAGGTGACCGACTACGCCGTTGTTAAATGTTCAAGGATTCTAACTTACACATGCCCCTACAGGATTCTAACTTACACATGCCCCAACAGGATTCTACCTTACACATACCCCAACATGATTCTACCTTACACATGCCCCAACAGGATTCTACCTTACACATGCCCCAACATGATTCTACCTTACACATGCCCCAACAGAATTCTACCTTACACATGCCCCAACAGGATTCTAACTTACACATGCCCCTACAGGATTCTACCTTACACATGCCCCAACAAGATTCTGACTTACACATGCCCCAACAAAATTCTACCTTACACATGCCCCAACAGGATTCTACCTTAGACATGCCCCTACAGGATTCTACCTTACACATGCCCCAACAGGATTCTACCTTACACATGCCCCTACAGGATTTTACCTTACACATGCCCCAACAGGATTCAACCCCATGACCAGCTGATTCGTTAATAAACATTTCCTTCACAAGGACAGGACGCCACGCAAGAGCAATCAGCTGAAACAAACCAAACGAACACAAAAGGTACAACAGTAACAAATTAAAAAACAAAGCACGTTTTGAAAAATAAAATCACAGAACAGTGACCATTTAGAACTAGAAGTACAGCTTTAAGCAGGACCTGCGCATGCCTAACTAAAAACCTTGCTATGTCTCACTCAAACTTAGGCATGTCTCACTCAAACCTTAAGTATGTCTCAGTCAAACTTCAGGCATGTCTCACTCAAACGTTAAGTATGTCTCACTGAAACCTAAGGCATGTCTGAGTCAAACCTGAGTCATGTCTCACTCAAAACTAAGATATGTCTCAGTCAAACTTCAGGCATGTCTCACTGAAACCTAAGGCATGTCTGAGTCAAACCTGAGTCATGTCTCACTCAAAACTAAGATAAGTCTCAGTCAAACTTCAGGCATGTCTCACTGAAACCTAAGATATGTCTCACCCAAACCTAACGTAATGTCTCACTGAAACCTAGGCTTGCCTGACTGAAATCTAACATATGCCTCACTCAAACCTGAGGCATGCCTCACACAATCTATGCATGGTTCAATGAGACGTAAGACATGTTGCTCTGAAGCCTAGGCATGTCTCACTCAAAACTAAGGAAATTCTTACTAAAACCTGAAGCATGTTTAACCCAAGCCTAAGACATGTGTCACTCAAACCTACGCATGCCTCACTTAAACATAGGCATATCTCATTGAAATCTTGCATGTGCCACTGAAATGTAGGCATGTCTTACTGAACCTTGTAGAATCCTTGAAACCTAAGACATGTCTCACTGAAACTTAGGCATGTCCAGCTGAAATGTTGACATGTCTTATTGAAACCTTGTAGTGTCACTGAAACCTAGGCATATTTCACTGAAACCTTGGCATGTATCGCAGAAACCTGCGCATGTCTCACTGAAATCTTGGCATGATGCACTTTAAAACTGAAAGAAATGGAGCGCGTCAAGGCTGCTGACCTCATAATTTTTTCAACACAAGTATTTTACAAGTTGCATATTGTTGCTAACGAGGTGTTAAGAAGATTCAAACACATACTCGCACGAACCTAGAAATTCAAAATGGGGCATTTTTATTGGAGGAGGAGCATGAACTTTTTTTCTTTCTTGGGCGATGGCGGGCGAGGGAGGATATATATTGATAATATTAATTATATATTCTAAAGTCGAAAAAAATAACTTTCTATGGCAGTCTGAAATATTTTCTGAAAAGGTAAAGGAAAAAAATAAATGTATTCCCCAAATGTATTTGGTTTTCAATCAATAAAATAATAAAGTACCATTAGTTTACCAAACTCTAATACCAAGCAAACAAAACTCTGGTCTAAATGGGAACGTCAATAAGGGACTTTATCTGCCTATATGGATTTTGCTGGCCTCGACATACACTGCTTTTCCTATGCCCTATTAGACACTTTCAGCTATCAAAGACTTCAAATTGTTGCTTTTGTTTGCCTTTTGCCTGAAGAAATAATGTCTATAGAGTGGAAAACGATAAATTATTTTTTTAAATGGTATTCTGAACTCAGGTATAGATGCTTCGCACAACTCAGAACATTTACTTTGTTTTGTTTTTTTGTCATAATATTGATAGCAGTTTCTGATTTTGTAAACATAATTTCCGACAATCTAGTATTTTGTTTTAATATTGATAGCAGTTTCTGATTTTGTAAACATAATTTCCGACAATCTGGTATTTCGTCGTAATATTGATAGCAGTTTCTGATCTTGTAAACATAATTTCCGAAAATCGCAGGAAATGTTAAAGGTTGAAAAAGCGGATCATCATCGATAAAAAAAACTCCGGGTCTCCAATATGTAAACAACTACTTAAACACAGAGGGATTCTCACACGCGTACATAAAAAAAATTATCTCCCCTCTAGGGCGCTGAAGTGAACTGACAGCAAGCAAGGGTTCCGTAACAGTTGCTTACCTTTAGAATTTTAGAATGCTGATTTTTCCAATACTCCTCAGCAAAAACCTTAACTGAAGTAACGACCCATCTTAGCCGATAACACATTCTATGAATTTTTTTTTGTTCTTTTTCTTCATCAGCCAGTGCTGGCCACTGATTTCAAATTTTAACGATTTTGTTTTCCTTTGGCAGACACACCAGAGAATGATATACCACGGCATGGAAGTTTGTAGACAGATGGCGGCTTGTAACTTCACTACAAAACTGATTGAAGCATACATTTAACACGAGACTTTCCAAAATTCCAAATGTTTTATATTCCCTATAGCTCTAATAGGGAAAAACTTAAAGAAATTGCGGCTTTTTCAGTGTTTACATAGTTTATGTAAACTGCTGCGATACCTCTGTGTGTCCAGATGACTTGACTCTTCCTATGCTCACATTTAAGGGGGGAAAAAACAGCTATTATTTGGAATACTGCATTTTAGCTGGTTTTTTCTTTGCTGTTTTGTTATATTTTTTTGGGCATAAAATGTTTTTAAGTAATCAAACGTTGTGAATAGGTGTTTAATATTTTTCCACATTCAGGTTATCACGAAAAGAAAACATCTAATTTCAACCCTTTTTTTTTAATCTAAAATTTCCCCAAACCTTATCATAATGGCTGTCTAGCTCCGTGACATTCAATGATGAGCTAATTTTCTAGGGACTTAACAAAGCAAGTTTTTTTGTGATATATCACAGAGTTTGCTCTTTTTTTTTTTTCAATTTTAGCCTTTAGTCAGGCTGTTCGGTATAGGTCGTGATTAGTGAGGTTGCTAGTAGGTCTTCCGGCACACTTGGGGCTCACATAATATACATCGTCCCGCGGGGCAATACACAAACAGGACTAGGAAGAGACCGCAGATGTTGGGCTGTGAGACAAAAACGATAGAAAATCCAGAGACTAAACAGACAGATATCGATGTAGACACGGAACTGTATGTCCAAGACAAACTGACGAAGACATGGGGATCTCTACTGCCACTACTTGCTAATCTTGGTAATGAGGACCGTGGAAGTTCTGGAACTAATCGATTCTACAAGGGAACGAAAGAAAGAAAAAGACAACTTGTAGACACATCGGTAAATGATGACTAAATAGACCAGTGAACAGGAAGATATAGATAGAAGTAAAACTGGCTGATAAACAGACAGATTGATAGATTAATAAACGTATAGATAGACAGAAAAATAGAAAAAAAGATATATACATATATATATATATATATATAAATATATGTATATATAATATATGTTATATATATTACATTATATATAAATATATGTATATATAATATATATATATAATATATATATAATATATATAAATATATGTATACATAATATATATGATATATATATTATATATATAATATATATATATATATATATATATATATATACATATACATATACACACATATTAATAGATAGATAAAGAGACAAACCGATAGATAGATAGATAGATAGATAGATAGATAGATAGATAGATAGATAGATAAAGTAAGAAAATCTAAGAGATGATAGTAGAGATCCTAAAGAGTTGTCTTGAGTGTAAATGATCCTTCATCTGGTTGAAAAAACCTTTGAGTGGAAAAGTCTGAAGCCACAGATAATTATTTTGTGTTTTCCATAATACAATATGGCTCGATAAACAGATCACTAGAAATAACAAAGAAACAGAGAGATAAAAGAAGCAGAATGTGAAAGATAGAAGGACTCTAGACTAAGCTACAAGAACGAGGCTACAGATGTTTCAATGGAGGGATGGATAATATAAGTAGTCTAGCTGCCCGGGTATCAGCAAAAACGACTTAACTTGAATGAGGTAAGTAGTTGTTATTATTGTTGAATGCAAGCTTCGTTGTAAACTGTTAACGACGATTACTCTGATAAAGATGGTCATGAACCACCAGCGTGTACGAACCCACACTGGCTAAAGCCAATGAATCTAATTCTGGAATAATTGCTCAACTCCACAAAAAGATCTTCCATTCAGGAAGATAGTGCAGGAATATTTCAAATTGCCTGCTGTCTGTTTGTCTCTCTCAGTTTTATACGGGCTCCAAACAATATATTCCTTATTCTGCACTTATTTCCTTGTCACTCGATCCCAAAATATCCGCCCGATACATCTAAAATCTAGCTTATTGCAGCGAGAGCCACAGTAAGGGATACCCCTCTTACCTCATACACGGGGGAATAAACGTCTGAGAAAAGCAAATTACGTGGGCGAATTTCGCATCACGTGGCTACCACACGTGTCAGGTGTTGTCCAATCATTTAAGTCTAGTTAACCTGACCGCAAAGTGAGAATAATAAAGAATGAGTTATAGAAATTTAAAGTCCTCCTTAATTTGATCAAACCAAATTTCGTGAAATAACTAACGCACTAGTTTTAAACATAATTACGGCGTATTAAATTCACTCAAGATCAATGGCTTGGAGATCTATCACGCGGTAGTTTATATAATTACAGAAGATTACGGCAGTCTCGAAAACTCTGACCGAGATTTTCAATATAGAATTTGTTTGGGCTGACCAGTCTATGCCAGGCCAAAGTCATTTCACATTCAACAGTAATGATGACACATCTTTCAGATATTCTTACGTAGTCAAAATAGCATATAAAGACTGAAGGATTATCAGTATCATTTGGTTAAGTAAAAAAAATAATGAATAAGTTAACAACAATGAACCAGGAGGAATTTAATAGACACTTTTGTGCATCCCTTACGATTTTAAAATTTTATATTTTTAGACGTAAACCTGTAAACCTGTTGAAAAATCTTTGGAATCGGGAAATTTGGACACACACACACACACAAAGAAAAAGCAAAATGTGCGTATGGCATAGGCTTGTGTTAAGTGGGTTTAACCAAGCTTAGAGAAAATAATTGTAAATTATTTTTTTTTTCATTATTTTTACCATTGAAAAGAAAATTCGAGTCTAAAATTGGCTCCTCGCAGACAGGAAAAGTAAAAATTTAAATGCCAAATCAAAGAAGAACACGTGAAGCGTTATAATCAATGTGAATCTTCCTGAGAGACTCTGGGTGTTGCCGAGTTACCTCACACAAGGCTGGAATCTAACACTTGCCAAAGTGATATAAAATGTACCAAGTTAACCGTAATTTCTCTTGGAAACTTTGGTTAACACATAGTATCGGTCAAATGGTTGCTTGCATGAAGAAGTCTGTAAACCACTGATGTTAATGAATCGCAACCTCGATCTATGGCAACCACTATAATGGAATAAAAAAAAAATATTTTTCTCACGTGGATCTTCACGAGTTAGTGTTATGTCGCGAACAGCTCGTTGGACTTTGATTTCGGCACGCTCATTGAAACAGCTCCTAGGAGAAAGAAAAACAATAGAAAAATTAACACCGAGAAACAGATTATTGCTTTAAAGAAGAAACAAAATAATGATTTAATTAAGATTTAGAGCACGAGGTGTTGGAATTAATTTAGTTAATAGAGGCCTCACATTAAATTTAAAAAAAAAATGAAAAATGAGTTTAATTGATTCTGATACGCCTAGCTTAAGGCACAGAAAAATAGAAAATACCAATTTTTAATGCGTCTATGACCCCAATTTCTCCCCCAATTAAAAAGAAACTAGCTTTTAATTTGATTATACACGAATAGTTTGCTTACTTTGGCCTAGTGAAAGCAGTGGATTTTATACTGAATTTTCAAACTAGATTGTGATACGTTAAGTTGGAAACAAAATACATAAATATCTAAACGGACAGTAAATAATATAGAACCGTTGAAAATGGATTATGTTCATATTATTTACGCGTGGACGTATTTTGTTCCGATTATATTTTAAATGAAATCCGATCAACGTTTCGGGAAAATTCAGTGATGAAGTGGATTTCAGATTGCCGCTCCAGTATTACAGTATTACAGTATTACAGGACAAACTGAGCATTCAGCCCCCCTGACCGCTGACTGTCGATAGCTAACATCAGTATCAGCTCTACAACATCCTCTGGTTGGTTACAAGCTAACCTCATATCTGGGGCAGCATAAATGACTTTAGGAGAAAAGCAATAGTGGTGCCTTTTCCTTCAAGTTTTCAATAAAAAAAATTATGCTATCTAGGCAAGATTTAAAAAAATTGCATTTACTCAGAACATCACGAGATAAAAAATGAATTGAAAAATTCCCAAATCTTTTAAAGCCCTGCTGCTTAAAACATTGATCAAAGACAGACAAATGTAGCTTAGAAATAAAGAAGATTACATATAAAGCTGCGCACAAAAAAAAAATCATTAAAAACTTTCTCTGTATCCTGCTGAATTCCAGTCAAAGAAAACGACTTCTGATTAGGCAGCCGTATTTTAACTCTCTCCCTCTATATAATTATCTTCTGGAAGGTTAACTGGTTAAAAGCAGAGTTAGCACCTTATCCAAGCCGCTCCCCCTCGCGTTCCATAATTTAACAGTTCGGCACGGCTTTGTACCAATTCTCTTAAATCAGTCATTAGAATTTCAGACAAGGAGGGGGGGGGGGGGTGGGCACCGACAAATGGGTTGTACATCATGACACCTGCATTAATCAACTAAGATTAATAGTTATTCCACTTCTTCAGTGGAAATTAAACTTTCATTAATGATGGAGACTAAAGGTCTGCATTCCAACCACCAACCCCTAACCTGTTTCTTCAAAACTTGGATTTGAATTAAAAAATCAAACATTAAAAAAAAAAACCCACAATAAATCTCAATTCTTGGAGCCAAGAAAAAGGACTTGAAGTTTGGCTTAACAGGAGCCATATCAAGCCCAGCAGCATTAAAAGTCTGCACCCTCTTCGAAAACATGAATTTTCTTAGACAGAACTGAGTGTTCAAAGATGGATCTAATCTGTGTCAGGTTACTCTGTTCTGTACAAATTGTGAGCTGTTGGCTCGTGGTTAATTATCGAGGCAATCTAATATGTAGACCAAATTTGTATGTGATATGATCTGTGGTTAGTCTGTTTCACATGTTGCTCAATCCGTTACACCACCTGTGGTCAGTCTCTTTCACGTGTTGCTGCTCAGCCAGTTGTATTATTCTGTGGTCAGTCTGTTTCACATGTTGTGTAATCCGTTACACCACCTGTGGTCAGTCTCTTTCACGTGTTGCTGCTCAGCCAGTTGTATTATTCTGTCGTCAGTCTGTTTCACGTGTTGCTGCTCAGCCAGTTGTATTATTCTGTGGTCAGTCTGTTTCACGTATTCCTAAACCAGTTTTACCACTTTGTGGTCAGTCTATTTTACGTGTTACTCAAACAGTTTTATATTTTTGTAGTCAGTCTGTTACACATGTTTCTCAATCAGTTGTAACAATTTGTGGCCTGTTACACGTGTTTCTCAATCAGTTGTAACAATTTGTGGCCTGTTACACATGTTTCTCAATCAGTTGTAACAATTTGTGGCCTGTTACACATGTTTCTCAATCAGTTGTAACAATTTGTGGCCTGTTACACGTGTTTCTCAATCAGTTGTAACAATTTGTGGTCTGTTACACGTGTTGCTCAGGCAGTTATATCCGTCTGTGGTTGGATTACATCAACTGCTATATTTTAATAATTGTTACAACGCGGTGTTGTTTTAGGACGAAGGGTATGTGAAAAGTTTAACATTTTTTTTCAAGCACCGGCGTGCAATGGTCACGCGACTTGTAATTCCTAACAACCACTTGAGGAACGGAATCGAGTGTTTAGCTGACCCCTCACCCCCCAAAAAAAAATGTGCTCGGTCAGAGAAAAATTTAGATATCCGGTTGTATATCATTAGTATTTAGAGCAAGTGGAAAGAAGATTGTGTAATATTTTCCGATGATACTTAAATTGGAAGAGTAAGAACACGCATGCTTGAAAACTTCACAACTAAAATCGAATGAAAAATACGAGTGGCCTAGAAGCAGACACCAAGATTAGCGACCAACGTGCACATTCAGTTCGAATCCACCCCCAGCTAATAGTTGTATGTTGTGTGACGGAGGATTAAACCGCTTCCCTCCACTGATAGTATCAATCTTTACCAGACCACGGAAAGCTCAAATCCCCAGAAGAGGTCTCAATGGGTAGAAGTAATTGATATTGTTAGATTCATTAGAATAAATAATGGATTTCCAAGTCCGGGTGATCTACTCGCTAAAACCGTCATCTTCAATCGCCTTTGCCATATTTACCCACAGTCGAATATGTTAAAAATGTAAATTTATCCCTGTACTAGTGCTTCTCAGAACATATACAAAAATAAGCAGCAGTCGTTTTCTTAAAAAATCTCAAAACGAAAAAGAAAATCGCGTTGGTTTTAACAATTCTAAGATAGGTTAGATACTTGAGTGAATTTTGACAATATAACTATACCGAGCTCGTTACTGCCACCCCAAGGATTGGTCGAAACTGTAGACCTAGTGCAGGTAGCAAATGGGTCGGATGAAAAGTACCGAACCCATTGATAACAAAGATGATCATTACCGAAACAGAAAATAATTTTAGTCAACACTTTGAAAGAATGGAAAATGATGTCACATTCGTTTTATAACTCTACCAAATCTCCACCTCGTCATATTCACCTCAAAATATTAGGAGTCAAGCCTAATTTAAAAAAAAAATGCTCAATAATATTGTCAAAGAAATAAATGGATTAAAGTCCCTTGTCAATAAACAAGCATGTACCATTGATGTTCTCAAGCTGCAAAAATATAAATTTAAACTCGGAATATTTATGAGGCGACAACGGTTTCCTACCCACATCAATACCTTCTGGTAAGGTTTGCACCTGCTTGCTGTCTTTTTAGATCTTTACTGCGAATAAGACCCTAACACAGTAATAAACTCTGAAGATTTTTGTTCATGTCTCACGAAAAAAAAACAAAAAAAAAAAAAAAAAAAAACCCAGAAAGGGAATCTCCATAGCGCAGTTCTGTTTACTTTAAAAAAATTTTTTTTTTCTAATAGTTCATTAAGATTCCTGCTTCTCGTTACAGCTACTACTCTAATCTCTCTGTCGCTATTAAACTATATATATATATATTCAAGACATTCGTTCTTGTTGCTGTTGCTTTCCCTGGCGTTCCCCTAAATAATAATAATAATAATAATAATAATAATAATAATAATAATAATAATAATAATAATAATAATAATAATAAGAATGATAATAATAACAATAATAACAATTAATTAATGAAAACGATACTACTACTACTACTACTACTACTACTACTACTACTACTACTACTACTACTACTACTACTACTACTACTACTACTACTACTACTACTACTACTACTACTACTACTACTACTACTACTACTACTACTACTACTACTACTACTACTACTACTACTACTACTACTACTACTACTACTACTACTACTACTACTACTACTACTGCTATTATTATTATTATTATTATTATTATTATTATTATTATTATTATTATTATTATTATTATTATTATTATTATTATTATTATTATTATTATTATTATTATTATTATTATTATTATTATTATTATTATTATTATTATTATTATTATTATTATTATTATTATTATTATCATATTAATAATAATGATAACAATAATAACAATAATGGTATTGATAAAAATAATAGTAAAAGTGATAATTATATCACCGGCTATTAACCGTTTTTGACCTTTTATACAATCTTCAGATCGTGACCATTGACGTATTTATTAAGTAGTTCAACTCTTTACCGACAATCACCTACTTCTCTTGGCCAATAGGATGGAAAGTACTTTAGACACTTTGAGATACGCATTTAAAGAAAAAAGAGTAAAAGGAAAAAAAAGAAGGAAAATCAAATGAAATTAAAATATTTAAAATATAAGTACTGGCAAAAACGCTTAACCAACCATGTTAAACAGAGCTAAGAAGTTAATCTTTTAATAATGAGAAAATTGGGAAAATTGCTTTGAGAGTAATTTCCGTAAAGGGCAATAGTAGATTTTAAAAGCTGTGTTCGCGGAAGCAAAAAAAAAAAATGACCATTGATTCTTTTTTGACATCATAGGAGGTTAGTGTTGACTCAACGGAGAATGCCGTTTTTATAAAGGTAATTGTGGTAGATTGCACTGTTACTACAGATACACGTGAATACTGCTCTGATTTAATCGCATCCAATTAAAGCTTTAGGGAATCTTTAAAATGGCATAGATTGATGTTATTGAAGAAAGGGCCTACCCTCGCTACTTCGCTGTTTTTAAACTTTTTTTTTTTTAATTTCAATATTCCTATTTTTTCATTTTACTCTATGTTTCTTTTTTTTAAAGATTATTTTCCGTGGAGGTTGACATCGTCAAGAACTCGCCTCCTCAGTGATTTAGCTCGTGTTCGAATCGCTAGCAGGTAACTGTTGTGATCAGACAGACCTGTTCTTTGCTCCAGACGGCAGGATTGTCACTCTACATCCAGGGCCTCGGAGCGGTGCTGTGAATAGTCTCTCCAGCCTGGACTGTGGTAAAGGCCTGGCTTCACTTAGCGCTTGACAAGGCTGGAATATTACCTTAAAGACATCAATCTTTGCCGCGCTCTCTAGCACGTCACTAGACGAGTGCTAGACGCAGGGGCATCGCCTTGACCCCGACTCATCTAGTAAGCTGGGTTGGGAAAAGAGGCTGCTCTCTCTCTCTCTCTGTCTCTCTCTCTGTCTCTCTCTCTCTCTCTCTGTCTCTCTCTCTGTCTCTCTCTCTCTCTCTCTCTCTCTCTCTCTGTCTCTCTCTCTGTCTCTCTCTCTCTGTCTCTCTGTCTCTTTCTCTTCCCTACCCTACCTCTGTCTCTGTCTCTGTCTCTGTCTGTCTGTCTCTGTCTGTCTGTCTGTCTCTTTCTCTCTCCCCCCCCCCCCCTTACCTATATCTATCTATCTCTGTCCCATCACTCACTCACACACATGCTGATGCTCACCAACCCCCATCTATTTCATTCCCTTTTCTATTTTATCTCTCTTTTTTCATGTTGCTCTCTCTTTAACACTTTTTTCCCCCTCTCTCTTTCTGTTTCTCTGCATCTCTTCTTTCCTGCCGCTGTTATTAGTTCTGCCTCCCTCATTGCTCCTCTCTTTCTTTCATTATTTAATTTATGGATTTCAATAACTCTGCTACATCCTATCTGACACCATCTGTTTGTCTGTGTGACTGTCTGTCTGTTTCGTCCTGTCCCTTTTTTAATTTTCTCGATTTTCCCCTAACCACGTCCGTTTCGTATTTAATCTTTCCCTTTGATCCTTTCTCTCTCATCCTTTCTAGCTCCAACGCACCCATAATTTTCTACTTCTACGACATCGATTTCTGTAAAGATTATCAACACATACATCGCACTCACTTATATAGAATCCTCGAAATTAATTTCTTGGTTTTCATTCACAAGCTAATTCAACTTCCTGTTTAATTTTTTTTGTTATCATGCAGACCTCTGAATGTGATTCAGAGTAGATGTAGAAGAGGGTTTTTTTGTACCCTCGACTTGTGATTTATCTTTCCTTAGATGGTTTTGGCTTCAGATTATGTTCTTATCTTCCCTGATCTCTAAAAGCAATCTTTCGTCACTAAGTTAATTGTACATAAATTGTTCTAAACTGGCATTATCAGCACCACATACGGTTACGATGTGTTTATGAGACCATAAGGTCTTCAGCGGTACCATAGTGATATGATTTATCGCCCTTGTTTACTTTAAAACGTCGAAAACCATTTTACATTGTGTTGATGATGATCTATACTACTCTGATTTATATGGATCGCTAAATCATTTATTTTTCATTTCTTAAAAATGTGTCCACTCATTTATATATCAGCAGGGGTTATGTAATTATGTATTGAAAAACATACGCACACATACCTGGGATTGTCTATCAAACATATCTTACTGCAAACCTAACAAGCCTAACGTGGTATCCAACTAAAAGAAATGATTATAAAAACCTCGCTTGGTAACTCAGTCGATAGGAAGCGTGGACTAATAAACACGAGGCTCTTGTTCGATTCCTGGCTAGAATACCTCAGGGTGGTATCGAATCCCATCTGACCCACTGCCGTCTCTGTATGAGACTGTGTAGGGAAACTCAAAGAACCAAACTGCCAACCAAAGAACGATTACATAGAGCTTGAAGAAACCATCACTGATTGTTAAAGTTATAAAACACTAAATGCATCACATCTTTCTTCAATGAGTAATTTTGCAACCAAAATAACTAAAAACAAGAACAACAAAAAGAAAGCAACCAAAAAAAAAAAAAATCAACAAGGACCAAAGAAAAAGCAGGAATTGAAGATTTGATTTTAAAAACCAATCGATTGAGCGATGGGGCACAGCTCTGTACTCTCTAATAGACAGGATGTCCATAAAGAACGGACGAGAGAGAGAGAGAGAGAGAGAGAGAGAGAGAGAGAGAGAGAGAGAGAGAGAGAGAGAGAGAGAGAGAGAGAGACAGAGAGAGAGAGAGAGAGAGAGAGAGAGAGAGAGAGAGAGAGAGAGAGAGAGAGAGAGAGAGAGAGAGAGAGAGAGAGAGAGAGAGAGAGAGAGAGAGAGAGAGAGAGAGAGAGAGAGAGAGAGAGAGAGAGAGAGAGAGAGAGAGAGAGAGAGAGATTCGCAGACACACCTATAATCTCTTGGTAATTGCTTTGAAATGATTTTTTTCCACCGTCGCCCAGAGCTATGACGCATCGAGGCTGAAGACTGTGAAAGATGCACTTGTAAGTGTTGCGAGGCAATGTGAAGAGGAAGAGAAAAGAGAGTGAGGGTCAGTGAGTGACCAGGGGGAGTGTGTGGAGAGACAGTGAACAAAAAAAAAACCAATAAAGAGGAAGGGAGAAAGGTAGAGGGAGAACGATGGAAATAAAACGTGCACGTGAGGGCTGACGGAAGAGATAGAGAGAGCCAGAGAATGATAGATTAATAAAGGCAAATATGGAAAATAAGGCGAGAGCGAGAGAGAGAGAGAGAGAGAGAGAGAGAGAGAGAGAGAGAGAGAGAGAGAGAGAGAGAGAGAGAGAGAGAGAGAGAGAGAGAGAGAGAGAGAGAGGAGAGAGAACATGAGAGAATGCGTAATTAGGAGAGAGGGGAGAGGAGGGAAAGACAAGCTAAAGATACTGGACAGAGGAGAAGTGTCAGAGCTAAGTAAAGAATCTAAACGAATTCCTTTGAACATAGGTTCTGGATCTAGAACCTAGTCGTTTACAGCAGTAAGACTCTAATCAAAAGGTCAAGATAGATCTGGATTTACATTTAGGCTCTGAATTTTAAAAAGTTAGAGTTCTAAGTTGATATTTTTGTAAAGAATGAGTATTACCGCGATATCGAAATTCTAAATAAATATTCTGTTTAAGCCTTTTTAATAGAAATAATAATAATAATAATAATAATAATAATAATAATAATAATAATAATAATAATAATAATAATAATAATAATAATAATAATAATAATAATAATAATAATACTAATACTAATACTAATACTAATAATAATGATAATCATAATCATAATAATAATAATAATAATAATAATAATAATAATAATAATAATATTAATAATAATAATAATAATAATAATAACAATACAATAGTTCTACTACTACTACTACTACTACTACTACTACTACTACTACTACTACTACTACTACTACTACTACTTCTACTACTACTATTTCTACTACTACTACTACAATTACAACTACTGCTATTTCAACTACTACTACTACTACTACTACTACTACTACTACTACTACTACTACTACTACTACTACTACTACTACTACTACTACTACTACTACTACTACTTCTAATACTACTACTAATTTAACAACTAAATCAAAGAAACTCATCAACAAAAGAAAGACACCTCTTGTCGCAGAGTCAAATACAGAAGGTTATCGTGTAGATGATCTTAAAATCGCAGAATACAAAATTTGTTTTTTTTTTTCATATCATAAATCTTACAATGAAAAAATTTGTAATTTACTAGATTTATGTACCTATGAAGACACGGACAAAAAAGGCGTGAGATACAAAAAGGTTTCATGCCCCTGTGCGTCTGTTTTCAAGATATCGCAATGAATAGAGGTCTAACTTTTTAAAAATTCTCTATGATTAAACACCTAATAACTGTTTTAACATGTTTCTATGAATAGACACCTAAGAACTGTTTAAACATTCTCTTTACAGGTAGAATTATCGGCACGAATCGAAACCTGAGTTGTTTGAAACATATCGCTAGGAATATAGACCTAAAAATTGTTTAAACATATCGCTAGTAATAGAGACATATGAACTGTTTAAACATTTCACCATGAATAGAGACCTAAAAACTGTTTAAACATATCGCTAGTAATAGAGACCTAAAAACTGTTCAAACACATCGCCATGAATAGAGACTTAAGAACAATTTAAACATATCGCTATGAATAGAGACCAATGAACTATTCAAGCATATCGCTTAGAATTGAGACCTAAGAACTGCTTTAACATATCACTAAGAATAGAGAGCTAAGAACTGTTGAAAAGTACTGCAATAAATAGAGGCGTAAGAACTGTTTAAAAATATCTCCATGAAAAAAGAACTCATCCCTGTTGAAATATATCTCAATATTTAGAGACCTAAGAACTGTTTAGAATATCGCTTTGAAAAGAGACCTAAGAACCGTTCAAATGTTTTGCTATCAATAGAGGTCAAGAAATGTTAAAAAATATCTCTATAAATAAAAGCCTAAAAGTTGTTTTTAAAAATATCCATAGGAATAGTGACCTAAGAACTGCTTAAAGGTATCGCTTTGATTAGAGGCCTAAGAACATAGAAGGTATCTCTATGGATAGAGACCTAAGAACTGTTTAAAGGTGGTGCTATGAAAAGAGGCCTAAGAACTGCGTAAATATATCTTTTTGAATAGAGACCTAAGATATGTTTGTAGTTTCTTTTCCACCAGAAACGCAGATATAAATTATTTGATGGCTTTATTCAATACCACATATTATTTTAATACTCTAACAAATGATGCAAACGAGGTTTTTACATATTTCTTCTTTCATATCTTATAATATTTTGTAGCAGGCATTGTGAATAATGAAGTTTCTATTCAAATAACCGGAAAGCTTTAACAATAGTCATGATTTTTTTTGCTACTTCTGGAACAAAATTAATGAAGAACCGAAATAATAAAAAAATAAATTTAACAACAATACAAACTTGAGCTGGCGACACAATTGTTTAAGGTAATTTTGTGCGATATTTACCAATTTTTTAAGTTTATTTACTTTTTTAGTTTTGGTTTCCATTAAAAAAAATATAGAACTCTGAGAAGCAAAGGTCCGCAATAATCCATGGTTAGAAATATCACACATTGAAACTTTCAGCTGTGGATACGTGAGCAATATCCGTTATAAGCTTTCGTTTAATTTAAAACGACAAAGTACGAGTGAGAAAGTATGTAGCAGATAGAGAGAGAGAAAGTGAGAGAGAGAGAAAGAGGGAGAAAAGAGAGAGAGATAGACAGATAGAGAGAGAGAGAGAGAGAGAGAGAGAGAGAGAGAGAGAGAGAGAGAGAGAGAGAGAGAGAGAGAGAGAGAGAGAGAGAGAAACGAGAGAAACGAGAGAGAGATAGATAGATAGAGAGAGAGAAAGAGAGGGACAGATAGAGAGACAGAGACAGAGACAGACAGACAGACAGACAGACAGACAGACAGACAGACAGAAAGGTAGACAGACAGACAGACAGACACAGAGACAAACAGAGACGTAGAGAGATAGCCAGACAGGTGGACAGCCAAACAGAGACAGAAAGACAGAGAGACAGAGACTGAGACACAGAGAGACAGAAAGACAGAGAGACAGAGAATGAGACATAGAGAGACAGAAAGACAGAGAGACAGAGAATGAGACATAGAGAGACAGAGACATGGAAATGATGAAGATTTATTAATTCTACCGGCTACCGCACCAGACATCGGTCGGGAGCAAGAGTCATTGATGCACTGTTTGTTACAAGATGTGCGCTACATGGTTACACTTATCTGTGAATCAAAATCATGAATGACCAAGTCTAGATAGAGATTTAGATAAGGAAATGGTTGGAAGGTTGATACTAGATTCACCCCTGCAGTTAATTTTATTGAAGCAAAAGCGAAATACCGAATAGCAAGATTTTTTTTTAGTCTATCAGGTCTAGGGTTGTGACAAATTGAATTTGCCAATGAATTCGTAGATCTAAGAAACCGAGCAAATAATTAAAAAAAAAGGTGACAAGCGAATTTTATGATGCGAATATCATCAATGTCTTCACAATCAGATCAAATTATCTTGGCTGTAAAGGCTCTGATTTAATTTTTATCTGGATAAAACGGTTTGTCTTTAAATAAGCGCAGCTTTTTATCTAATTGTGGCTTGATCAATCTATACTTCTTTAATGCGCATTTTCTTGTTAAAGTTATGATAGCAAGGCCTGGACATCCTTGTGTGGCTTTTTAGAGTTGTCAGGTGCACCCCAATTGAAGAAATGAACTATATTCTTCTTTCCAATTGAAAAAAAACAACAACCCAACAAACAATTATATTTCAGCAATTCATGAGCTAGGCCTACCGTTTGAATGGTGTGCTTAATTGCACGTCTTTAAGCTCACTCACTTCACCTTTTATAATCTTTTCCGAACCTGTTGAGCGTGAAAACGTCAGAGCGTCTTTAAAACCAATCCATCTCTGAGAATAAATAATGCACACTGTGATAGGTCCTTTCCCTCTAACCGGAGACATGCATCGATGATCCCCCGGTCGATAAGCTTAGCACGTGCTTTGGGTTGCGGTCAAATCATAAATGGCTACTTTAAAAAGCCGCAGAGCGAGAGAAAACTGACCGATCTTGTTTCCTTTCTATTCTTTTCAAACAGTGCTATCGGATTTTACGTCAAGCCACAGTAAAACCACAAGTAAACGGCCCTAAAAACAAAACCACTCTACGTTCTAACTTCTATGGTTATAAAAGTTTTATGGGCACAAAATTTACACACCCGCCTCTATGATATTCATGAGAACTATATTTCTTCCTCTTGGCTAATTATTGAAATATAAGATATTATAATTACATTATTTACTCTGAGTTAATTATTATAGTACATGCAAGAAATTTTTTATTTGTTTATTCTCAGGATGAAAACATTTAGGGAATTTTATAACTATTTTTTATTACATTAAATGCGTCCTGCGCGAATTCTCAAATCATTAATTTTTTTTTATTCAAAGGAACGAATTGACATTAATACAATTTAGGATACTTGTCTAATTCGAAATGACCTTAAGAACCGATCACAATAGATATATTGTCAGTGAAAAAGATAATTTAAAATAAATTAATACGAAAATATGAAGATTTATAAATTTCAAATGTCACTATAATTCAAACCAAATCGTTGGTTTTTTTTTTCTTCAAAGGAACGAATTGACCTTAATACAATTTAGGATACTTGTCAAATTCGAAATGACCTTAAGAACCGATCACAATAGATATACTGTCAGTGAAAAAGATAATTTAAAGTAAATTAATAAGAAAATATGAAGATTTATAAATTTGAAATGTCACTATAATTCAAGCCAAATCGTCGATTTTTTTCCCTCTTTCACTCGTGACTGCAAGTTGCGACTCATGGCGTGGTGCGAATGTCTTACTCTGCGTTCGACAGAAGATTACCAGCTTCTTAATAATAACACGTCAAAAGATGAACCGTGTGATTCACTTTCGGTAATTATTCAGTCGCGGCTTTGGATTATAGAAAACTGGTCAGAGTTGGTTATGAACTAAAGCGGTTAATGAGTTCAGAACTGGAGAATAAAAAGTTTGGTGGTTAACTGTATACGAGCTCTGTTGCGAGCCTTATTCATAAACTGCTCATTTTCAATTATTAAATTTTTATGAGAAAATAACTTTCAGCTCTGCGCCTTATTTCTGAACTGATTACTTTCCATTTTCATATTTATAGAAGCGAAAAACAATCTCCTCTATCAGAATAAAACACAAAGCCTTATCATTTATTGACACTGCTAACGAACAATATTTTCCAGGTAAGAATGTAAAATGGTATTTTTTATGTTTAAAAACTTTACGAAAATAAATTATAATAGTTTCTATCCGTGATAAGAAATTCCGCGTTACGTTTGTGATCAATTTGAAAAAAAAAATGATAACCAAATGAATAAAAGAATGAAAACAAAAATTCACTTGAGACAGAGGGGTATAATAACGCACACTTTTCTATTCGCATTCTGAGGCCCCAGTGATATCAAACTAAAATATATTTGCGAGGAAGTAAAGTACATACCCAGCAACTGATTTCTGTGAGTAAGTTGAGTAAATACCGAGCAAATGTTATTTGCGAGTATGTTGAGTATGTACCAAGCAATTGCAGCAGTAAGAGGTGCTGCCACTCAAGCAATGCCAAAGTTTGAAGTCCTGCTAACAATGTTTTTGCAATCCCTAAAAGCATCAATTGTGTGGGGAGCGCGATTTAGAGAGCGACCAGTAGAGTAAACAAAGAGCGGATGGCAGTATTCGGGGAGAGACCACGGACCCTTGATGCTCGTGCGGCCAGAGTGAGGGTGACATCAGGTAGGGGAGAGACAGAGAGAGAGAGAGAGAGAGAGAGAGAGAGAGAGAGAGAGAGAGAGAGAGAGAGAGAGAGAGAGAGAGAGAGAGAGAGAGAGAGAGAGAGAGAGAGAGAGAGAGAGAGAGAGAGAGAGAGAGAGAGAGAGAGAGAGAGAGAGAGAGAGAGAGAGAGAGAGAGAGAGAGAGAGAGAGAGAATAGGAAAAAAAACAACAACACTGGACGAAAGGAAGGGGTGGAGTAAGCCAGGCTGTTGAGATTGTCTTACCGAGGGGGAAAGTAAGATGGACTGAGTGCAGAGAGAGGGAGAGGGTGGCGGCGCGGCCACTAGTTTCCTCTCTCTCACTCACGCACAAACTCGCGAGCTCTCACCTCGCTGCTTGTGCGCGTGCAGAACTGGAGGTGCGAGTTAAGGGCTATTGATAGTCGCGGTGTTGGGTGAGAGGCCAAATCAGGACCTCCTAACTCGGCCCTCTGCCATTCGGGGGACGCGTTCGACGTAATATTATTCCTTTAGCAGTAGTGCTCTTTGATGGCAAGATGGTGGCAGTCGAGTCGCAATCATAATGCTCCACTTTATTGTTTATTATTATGACTAGTTCTTCTTCTTCTTCTTCTTCTTCTTCTTCTTCTTCTTCTTCTTCTTCTTCTTCTTCTTCTTCTTCTTCTTCTTCTTCTTCTTCTTCTTCTTCTTCTTCTTCTTCTTCTTCTTCTTCTTCTTCTTCTTCTTCTTCTTCTTCTTCTTCTTCTTCTTCTTCTTCTTCTTCTTCTTCTTCTTCTTCTTCTTCTTCTTCTTCATCTTCTTCCTCCCTTTCCTCCTCCTCTTCTTCTTCTTCTTCTTCTTCTTCTTCTTCTTCTTCCTCTTTGCTTCTTCTATTTCTGTTCCTTTAAAGTAAGTTCTAAATTAGCCATGTTTTTCCACCATAATCTTTGTCTCATTCTTTCTGTCCATACCTTTATATCTTTATTTCCTGTGTCACTCTGTCTGTCTCTATCAGTATGTGCATTCCTGTCGTTGTGTCCTTGTTCTCTGTCTGTCAGTCTGTCTGTCTGTCTGTCTGTCTGTCTGTCTCTCTCTCTCAACTCGGCTACCTGTTGCACTTGTATTCACCAGCCTTACATACATATTGACTTCTTCCCCTCGCCAATCTGTAGATTCTGAATAAGTAATATATTATAAAGTGGTCAATCTCAAGCCTTAAAGGTTGTTGGAAATTAGACTTCTTTAATCGTCTGTGCTAACTTCTCGATTTTTTTTTTCGAAACACTTTTACCTTAGAAAGAGAAAACGCTTTCATGTACCTGTCACTGTGTGATTATTGAGTCGTGTATTTTTTGTTCCATTTTAACAGCGGAAAACCGTGACCACAAGTTTTTTTTTTTTTATTATTATTTGAGTTAATGACCAAATCGAACGTTCAACCCTACTATCTCAATATAATTTTTGTAATGAGCAATTATTTCCAAATTCTTTTTCTTCACGAAACAAAATAAAAAAAATTTCACGTGTTATTAATTTTCGTCCGATTTTGCACAACCATTTCACCATGACAATAACATTTCCGTTAACGAAATTTGTCGGTCGCAGTAAACCCACCTGCAGTGCGTTGCTTGGTTTTATAACAGCCTTGTGGATGGAAAGAAAGCGATCTAAGGCCTAAAAAAAAGAAGAAGAAAGAAAAGCAATATTTCATGCTGGCTGCACTGATAACGCCGACGATAACTGCTGCGGTAGGAAGATTTAAGTCTAGATTTTATATCATATCGAAAGCGAATAGAACTGCTTCCAATTATTCTGCCCAGGTTACAGATGATTTGGGCTTCCAATATTTGTTGCATCTAGCAATGGTTGTTAGGGTTATAGATAATTTGGGCTAAAAAATGTTGTTGCTTTTGGAATGGTTATTAAATTAAAAAAGATCAGTTTAAGATTGAGTTTAGAAGGAAATGGTCTGAATCAGAGATATAAACACCGGGAAAAATCATAAATCACTAAAACATGCGCTAATTTCAACTATGCTTTTTTTTTGCTGAAACACATTATTTATCACTTATTCATTTATACAATTATCATATTTAAGTTCCAAAATGTTAACCATGTCTAGCTTTTCAGTGGACAGTTTTCACGGGGAAACTAAACAGTAGGGCGATGCTGGTTCAACTTTTCATCAGAAAGATCATCGCCAACAGATTCCTATTGCCCACTTACACAGCTCGTTGATTCTTTTCCTCAAATTATATCAGAAATTAAGAAACGCAGTTTTATTAAATTTTTATTTATTTATGTATTTATTTCACTTTTTTGGGGTGTGTATATGTGTGTGTGAAAAAGGGGGGTGAGGGGGCGGGTGGTCAAATACATTATATAGAAGACTCCTCTTTATGATAATTGAAACTTTAAATCCCGCATAAATCTACCAAATCAGTTTGAACGAGTTCTGGGACTACAATCTGGACAATTTGATGACTAATGCTAAGTTTCGCAGAAAAAACACGATTCATTAGTACATCTGGATCAAATCAACGAAGCTAATTCAAACTTCAAATAAAGTCAATCAGTTTGTTGTGCTACAAACTGCTTCTTACACTAGTTTGGGGGATTCGATTGATAACTTTCGTTATTAATTTGGTGATTAGTTGGAAAAATAAGGATTTGGAGAAGAAAGATTTCCATAAACATGACGAGAACTTGCGGTTGGAGAGAGAAACAATCTCTAAAATGCAAAAACACGCTGTGACTTAGGATAGAGATAAGGTAGGATTACCGATCCGACACCAGATCCGACAGACGTATTAAACATTTTTTGTTAATTAAAGGATAGGCGTAAAGGAGGGGAATCTAGAAATAGATGTGTACAAATTTAAACAAGAAGTTAAACACAATAAGTGAGAGAATGAGAAGGAAACTAAGAAAGGAAAGACTAAAAAGTGCTGTGCAATTGGATAGACGTAGTCACAATAAAACCATATCAAATTTAAAGAAATGATAAATATATCGGCAAATCGTACAGACAATTAAAACTTGCGGATTAAACGATTGGTTGATAAAGTCCTGAACGCTGTTAATTATACCTCCTCCTCTTTCTCGGAACTAATAAATAAATAGTGGCATGAGGAAACATTATTTTCTTCTTCTTCTTCTTCTTCTTCTTCTTCTTCTTCTTCTTCTTCTTCTTCTTCTTCTTCTTCTTCTTCTTCTTCTTCTTCTTCTTCTTCTTCTTCTTCTTTCTTGTTCTTCTTCTTCTTAATATTATTGTTATTATTATTATTATTATTATTATTATTATTATTATTATTATTATTATTATTATTATTATTATTATTATTATTATTATTATTATTATTATTATCATTATTATTATTATTGTTATTATTATTATTATTATTATTATTATTATTATTATTATTATTATTATTATTATTATTATTATTATTATTATTATTATTATTATTATCTTTATTATTGTTGTTGTTGTTGTTGTTGTTGTTATGTTGTTGTTCTTGTTATAATTTTTTTCTTTATATGATCATTATTATTATTATTACTATTATTATAGTTATTACTATTTTAATGCATTACGTCAGCAATACCGCCTACTCATAACAATAATATAATGCGCACATGAAATGATCAATGTCGCCCACTCATATGCGGAAATGACGTGATAAACGGCGCTCATTCATTTGCGCACATAGCGTGAAAAACGCCGATCTGTCACATGCGCCAGGAAGTGATAATACCTCCCACTCATATTCGTATATGCCGTGATAAATGCCGTTCAAGCATATGCGAGCATGAAATGATAAATGCCGCACACTCACATGCGCACGAGGCGTGTAAAACACAGACATTTCATATGCGCACATGACGTGATAAACGGCGCCCATCCATATGCGCACATGACGTGATAAACGGCGCCCATCCATATGCGCACATGATGTGATAAACACGACCCACACATATACGAACATGAAGTGTTATATGAGCACATGAGCTAATAAAATAATGAGGTCTTCTTTTATGCTCACTTAATGTGATGAATGCCGTCCACTCTATGCGCGTATGAGGGATAAATGCCGTCCACTCTCTGCGCGTATGAGTGATAAATGCCGTCCACTCTATGCGCGTATGAGTGATAAATGCTGTCCACTCTATGCGCGTATGAGGGATAAATGCCGTCCACTCTATGCGCGTATGAGTGATAAATGCCGTCCACTCTATGCGCGTATGAGTGATATATGCCGTCCACTCTATGCGCGTATGAGTGATATATGCCGTCCACTCTATGCGCGTATGAGTGATATATGCCGTCCACTCTATGCGCGTATGACAGATAAATGCCGTCCACTCTATGCGCGTATGAGTGATATATGCCGTCCACTCTATGCGCGCATGAGTGATAAATGCCGTCCACTCTATGCGCGTATGAGTGATAAATGCTGTCCACTCTATGCGCGTATGAGGGATAAATGCCGTCCACTCTTTGCGCGTATGAGTGATAAATGCCGTCCACTCTTTGCGCGTATGAGTAATAAATGCCGTCCACTCTTTGCGCGTATGAGTAATAAATGCCGTCCACTCTTTGCGCGTATGAGTAATAAATGCCGTCCACTCTATGCGCGTATGAGTAATAAATGCCGTCCACTCTATGCGCGTATGAGTAATAAATGCCGTCCACTCTATGCGCGTATGAGTAATAAATGCCGTCCACTCTTTGCGCGTATGAGTAATAAATGCCGTCCACTCTTTGCGCGTATGAGTAATAAATGCCGTCCACTCTTTGCGCGTATCAGTGAAAAATGCCGTCCACTCTATGCGCGTATGAGTGATATATGCCGTCCACTCTATGCGCGTATGAGTGATATATGCCGTCCACTCTATGCGCGTATGAGTGAAAAATGCCGTCCACTCTTTGCGCGTATGAGTGAAAAATGCCGTCCACTCTTTGCGCGTATGAGCGATAAATGCCGTCCACTCTATGCGCGTATGAGTGAAAAATGCCGTCCACTCATTGCGCGTATGAGGGATAAATGCCGTCCAGCCATATGCGCACATGACGTCATATATGAGGTCCTCCCATATGCGCACTTGAAGTGATAAGTGAGATCCACCCATATGCGCACTCTCATGACGTGATAAATGCCGACAGGTGATTTGTCCACAATCTTCAATAATAAGACTGAATTGAAATCAAATCAAATATTAATAATTTGTTGAAGACAAAAAATGCCATTTTCTAATTTTTTTGGTTGCATTTATAATTATTTAAAAGACACAAAATGAATAATACTGAAATCAAACATTGTATTGAGACGCACTTACTTACAGTTGAACGGACAGTTGATTCAAGGATACGAATTTGAGAAACTCCCCTATACCAATCTCACACATTTCATGTGTATTTTAGGAATAATAAAAATAATATCTGTATATTGAACGAGCACAAGGAACAAAAGAGGTATTTGTAGTTTTTTTTACATTTAAGAATTAACGAAACACGTCTTCAACGGTAATTAAAAAATAAAGCAGTCCAAAAATAATTGATATCAAGCCTGATTACACAATAGGCGTGAGGGTAGGGGAGAGGGGAGGAAGGAGTTGGCATGGGCAATAGCTAGAACAACACGTTGTGTTACCTTAGGTCCAACTACACAGATAGAACAAAACGTCACGTTACCTCAGGTCCAACTACACAGATAGAACAAAACATCACGTTACCTCAGGTCCAACTACACAGATAGAACAAAACGTCACGTTACCTCAGGTCCAACTACACAGATAGAACAAAACGTCACGTTACCTCAGGTCCAACTACACAGATAGAACAAAACATCACGTTACCTCAGGTCCAACTACACAGATAGAACAAAACGTCACGTTACCTCAGGTCCAACTACACAGATAGAACAAAACGTCACGTTACCTCAGGTCAAACTACAGAGATAGAACAAAACGTCACGTTACCTCAGGTCCAACTACACAGATAGAACAAAACATCACGTTACCTCAGGTCCAACTACACAGATAGAACAAAACGTCACGTTACCTCAGGTCCAACTACACAGATAGAACAAAACATCACGTTACCTCAGGTCCAACTACACAGATAGAACAAAACGTCACGTTACCTCAGGTCCAACTACACAGATAGAACAAAACGTCACGTTACCTCAGGTCCAACTACACAGATAGAACAAAACATCACGTTACCTCAGGTCCAACTACACAGATAGAACAAAACGTCACGTTACCTCAGGTCCAACTACACAGATAGAACAAAACGTCACGTTACCTCAGGTCAAACTACAGAGATAGAACAAAACGTCACGTTACCTCAGGTCCAACTACACAGATAGAACAAAACATCACGTTACCTCAGGTCCAACTACACAGATAGAACAAAACGTCACGTTACCTCAGGTCCAACTACACAGATAGAACAAAACATCACGTTACCTCAGGTCCAACTACACAGATAGAACAAAACGTCACGTTACCTCAGGTCCAACTACACAGATAGAACAAAACGCCACGTTACCTCAGGTCCAACTACACAGTTATCTTCAAAAGCGAAGTAGAAGGATTCCGACGATGCTTAACCTTTTCCATCCTTTGACGGGGCAAATTTTTATTACTTCTGCGATGCTCAGTGTCGCTTCTTCTTCGACCATGCCTCCGACTTGCTTGTTTATAAAACTGCTGTCTGAAAATCAGCTTTGATGACGTAAATCTACGACTTCGACATAATAAAAGAATCGGCCCGCACTTTGGTTTCGGTCGCAACTTATTGGCAGAATTCGGTACCTCACCAGCTCAGATGGTCTATCTGATTTCACAATGGAGGTAGATTTAACTAAATCCCCAGGACTTTTTAGAAAATGATGGAAAAGGAGGAAAAAAGACTTCCGATGTAAAATGTTTTTCTTTACAATAACTACTAGCTCTTCCAGCGGTTATGTATCTCAAAGGTCGAGAGAGGGCAGGAAACGCCCCCACAAACTGTTAATCTGAACCTATACTGTAACCCCTCCCTCTCCCCCTCCACTGTTTCCAGAGTGCTCTTTATTGTGCTCTACAAAGTAAACGGACCTTACAAATGTTCCGACGCTATTAAGCGCCCCACAGAAAACACCAATTTGAAAGCCAATCATAGTTTTTCAGCCTCTCACGCAGAATGAAAGGAGAGAACCCAAATTGCTAGAGGTGAAGATTTTCGTTTGCCGTGTCAGACAAAAGACTTGCCATTTAGGCTTTCTCGATGGAATTTTTATAATTGGAAGAATCAGAAAATTAGTTCAAATCGGCATTAATTTATCTTCGGTTGCTAGTTTTTCACTAGTTTCTCGAGTGCCTCCCTTTTTACTTGCTTTTTAACAGCTTTGTTCTCTCGATCAAATTCAACTGAAAAATTCGCTTGTGCTAATAACCATTTCACTTAACTTAAACTCAAATTCCTTTTTTTCATTTTTACATTTTCCAATTTTTGATGTCCATCCATTTCTGTGCCTCTCCCTATATGTTATCATTCTCTCTTCTTTTTAATAGTGGTAGTAATATTTATTGCAGCAGCAGCAGCAGCAGCAGCAGTAGTAGTAGTAGTAGTAGTAGTAGTAGTAGTAGTAGTAGTAGTAGTAGTAGTAGTAGTAGTAGTAGTAGTAGTCGTAGTAGTCGTAGTAGTAGTAGTAGTAGTAGTAGTAGTAGTAGTAGTAGTAGTAGTAGTAGTAGTAGTAGTAGTAGTAGTAGTAGTAGTAGTAGTAGTAGTAGTAGTAGTAGTAGTAGTAGTAGTAGTAGTAGTAGTAGCAGTAGAAATAGTAATTGTTGCAGTAATTTTCATAATAATAATACTTATATTAATAATAGTAAAAGTACAAATAATAATAAATGAATAAAGAAGTCGTGATGAAAATAAAAAAAAAAATTATTTTTTATTTTCACCAATCAACACTAGAACCTACTTTAATCTTTGTTAAATTAAAAAAAAAAAGTTTTTCCATAGAAACTTCTCTAAGTTGAACAGTTCCCATGGCCGGCGGTTTATCTTCCTGCCTTCTAGATGTTTTCATTTCAACATGTTTTTCATTTCCGATTTAGGTAAGAATTAATTTTTTTTAGAATTTATCTCCGCAGGACCAGTGTCTTATACTGTATGACCTGTTCTTCAAAAGGTTGCTTTCCGTGATGTTCGTGACAAGTTTTGTAAATTGATAGACGGTCACTGATACCGGCAGGAAGCTCTTGTGTCTATCGCTTTCTTGGGTCGGACTTGATAAGTTTATATATAGGAGAAGAAGAACGATTATGGAAGCTTGATGGGAAAGAGGTGTTTGAGAGACGGACAGAGAGAGAGAGAGAGAGAGAGAGAGAGAGAGAGAGAGAGAGAGAGAGAGAGAGAGAGAGGGAGAGAGAGAAGGAGAGAGAGAGGGAGAGAGAGAGAAGGAGAGAGAGAAGGAGAGAGAGAGAGAGAGAGAGAGAGAGAGAGAAGAAGAAGAAGAAGAAGAAGAAGAAGAAGAAGAAGAAGAAGAAGAAGAAGAAGAAGAAGAAGAAGAAGAAGAAGAAGAAGAAGAAGAAGAAGAAGAAGAAGAAACGGATAGAGATGTGGAAATGAATGAAGAAAAAAAGATTAAAAAAGAAAAGAAACACAGATAGGCGGAAACAGTTGGATACAGAATTAGGTAGGAGAACAAAGGTAAAGTGCGGAAATTGCTGTCATGATCCACGCCTTGGTTAAACCTAAACCTAACCGATGAACATCGAGTGATGCCTTGCCACCAGATGTCACACCACGGCATATGCTGCTTACAGCCGCAGCTTAAGTTTTCGATGACATTTTTAATAACAGTAACACGATTTTTTGTGTAATGAATTAAAGGCTTGAAAATAGTCTTGGCTGAGATTGTTTTGAGTGCTTTTTTTGTAAATCTGGCCAACCAATGGAGCCATACATATTATTTACACATTCTCTTTTGTTTAAGTTCTTTACCAAGCCGGCGTCTTGCTGACAGAACTGATGCACCAAGCCGAACTTGAGATTTTCCACGGAGAGTGAGAATCGAACCGTATCTGCGATCTAAATGAGGCGCACAGCGCAGTGAAAACGCAAACAGCTGAACCATATTTATAATGTTGAAAAATGATTCGAAAGGAAAAAATATAAAACTGAAAAAAAAAAAATACTATATCTTTCAAACGAATTCTTTCCTTTTTTTGAAAGAGAATTGTTATGTCTCAAACACTTTTACTGTACAAAGACTCCTAATTCGTTGTTTTTCTGTATTCAAGACTGACTTTGTTTAACGAAGCAGTGATACTACTTTAATTATTCCTTGGAAAGCAAAGGCAACGTGAAAAACGGATCACGGTATCTAAAGTTTACACATCGCTGCAAATATGGATTAAAACTGGCAGAAGGCTAGATTGTTGTAGCCAGGGAGTAAAGATCACTGTAGCCTTGTACTTAAGCTTGCAGACTGTAGCCAGGGAGTAAAGATCACTGTAGCCTTGTACTTAAGCTTGCAGACTGTAGCCAGGGAGTAAAGATCACTGCATCCTTTTATTCAAGCTTGCTCTAGCAAAGAGTAAAGATCTCTGTAGTCTTGTACTAAGTAGTCTTGAACTAAAGCTTGTTGTAGCCAAAGAGTAAAGATCGCTGCAGTCTTGTACTAAATATTGTTGTAGCCAGGAAGTAAAGATGATGTTGTCTTGTGCTTGAGCTTGTTAAACTGTTAGAGATTTAAAATCGCTGAAGCTATCATTGAGTTATATTCAGCGATTGCAAAGGTTACCAAGTGTATGGATATAATATTATTTCTATTGCTTTATTCTTCCCTTTTGACAAATATTTTTCTCGTGAAAACATTCTTTAAACTCTATATTTTTCAGAATATCATTATGCTTCAAGAGTTACAAAATAATCAAAGCTTATCAGAAGTTATAGTCCTCCATATTGCAAAGCCATTACTTTTAGCTAACCGCGACTTTTGGTTTATTCTTCTTATCTTTGAAAGATCAAAATATTTCAATAGAGCTGATGATTGTGGCCTGTTCCCTATTATAAAGGATTAATTTTCACGCAGGTAAAGAAAATTTAAAAAGAAAAAGTAATATAAAAAAATACTGTTTTTTCCACAGACCGAAAAACATTTCTAAGTTAAATAGAAAAAAAAAAGAACTCTGGAATTTCAGTTTTGAACTTCCTTGCATGTCCATCCCTTTTATAAGGATATAGTTACAACTGCTGAAAGTTTTTCGTGAACCGGTATCTACACGCCAGCAATTAGGGTCCCTTGCAGCTTTTAGCTTAGCCTAATTCGCGGCTCTTAGCTCAAACCCATTATCTCGTCTCACTTAACTTGCGTGCACTTCCGGTTCTTGTCATTGTGTCTCACTAGGTGGCGGCCTCAGCGTCAACAGAAATGGGCAGATCACTCTCTACACCGCGACGGTTCCCAATGCCTGCAATTAAGTCCCACTTATGTTGTATGACTAAGTAAGAGCTCCTGAGCCTTTATCTGTGCCAATGAACTTTACATAGCTTCTCCCGGTGATTCAGCAGTCTCACTGTGGTTTCAGAGCTGGCAACTTGAAAACATTTTATGCATTATTTGTTTTTATTCACATACCAACTTAACGAAGAGACCATATTACAACAGTGAATAGATTGAACAGTTGAAGAAGACCCGACTTCAAGAAAAAAAATTATATAGAGTGAATACAAAACTCTGTTTAGAGGAAGCGATTTGCAGCTAGTAACACACTTCCACAAAATGTTCTGATGTGACGATTGGCGATTCCTGTTGCTAGTGATTTGTGGAGAGCAGCAAATTTTCCAATTTTATTGGTTTGTATAATTATACGAAGCGATTTGCAGCCGGCCACAAAAATATTTTTATCAAGTGATCTTAGGTCAAAGGGTGCTTGAATACTAGTACAACTAAAGCGTCCTCAAGTGATCGGAATTTAGACTTAGCAGGTATTATTTGCTGAATAAAAGTACACCGTATCCCAACAAATGTAATAGGTGAAGTGAAAAAGAAAAAGGGGTGTCTGGGTGCGTTATTGGTTAAAACCATAGAACTGATATATCCCACTCTAATTAGCGAGCCGGTTGCTGAAGATAACTCAACCTTTTTTTATTTCCTACGGACATATTTTGAAATTTTTATCAATTGCGGAAAAAAAATGCTTACATTACTAAGACGTGTTCTAATTTTCTTTGTCAAATGTAGATCTATCTGAACAACTCCAATCAAATCACTTTTCTAGTCAGCCAAGTAAATCTCCGGTAGTTAATTCTGTGATTAGGATAAAGTTGGTCCTGTTGATAAGTAGAGTCAATGAAGGGTTATTCTGAAGGACATAAATTTCTTAAAAGCCATGTTAATATGAATAATATGAATAATATTGTTAATTCTTTCAGTACCAAAGCTGCCATGTAAAAACAGATACGACGTTTTAAAGACAAGACTAGGATTTGCAACCCTAAAAAGTGTGTTCTGTCCCCTTGAAATCTCAGTTACTGGTTTGCGTTGGATTTTAGATCTATATTTGCTGCTAGAAAATATCAATCCAAGATATTGATTTAGATGTAAAAGTAGGCTTGGAATTTGGGTGTAAAGTCTACATGAACAAAGAATGGATCCACAACAAGATCTCTATCTTTAAGCAGTGAAAGTCTAACGACAAATATAGATCTAGAGTCCGATACGAACAAGTGACTGAGATTTTAGTAGCCTGGCACTCTCTAGGATTGCAAGTCATGTATTTTTATCGAAACGTAGGCATGGCATTTGTCCTGCCGATATCATTGTCTGTGAAACTCGGGAATAATGTCAGGATCAACCACGATAATTTGGCAGCCATTAATTTACAATTTTTTTTTAAGCACAGCAATATCTTAATAATGTATATGCGCATGTCAAAGTTGCTTGCGGCGTGCAGAAAGCAACAGTCTTAAGCGTCCAGCAGAAAGCGACAGAGCACCAAATCGCTTCGTGTAAACACACAGAGATATTTGGCAAGTGGTTCTCTGCAGAAAGCGATTTATTGCTAGCTGCAGATCGTTTCATGTATCCAGACCTTAAGTTACAGGCTTGAATAGATGACTTCATGTTTTATTATTGCCGTTTCCGGTATAGCGTTTCCGTGCCGCTAAAATCAAGAGTTTATTCTATGGTGAAAGTTATTATTTTTTTTAAATAATAATCAATCAAGCAAAACAAGGTTGAGTAATGATCAATGAGTAAAAGAATATTAATCATAGTTGGTCTTTAGAGCTTTGTCATTCGGTGATAGCCATGTTAGAAATGCATGATGGTTATGCTTGACGATAAGCTTAATGAAGCAACGCTTGTTCTTCACTTGTAATCTTTGTCTTTGTCTAATCTAGGCCAAGATTCTGAACACACAGCAAACATATTAAATGGGAGTACTTTGACTCGCTCTTGTTCACAAAGAGAATACATAAAGTCAAATCGACTAATTCCATAGTTTCCAATTCCCGCAAAAAGTTCATAATGGTGCACTGCCTTTTGAAAAGTCACAGATGCGCACTTAATTAAACCTATGTATGAAAATGAACCTCAAAAAAGATCTATAAATAGGTTTAGATTCTATATAGCCTACTATTCCTATTGAAAATCGATATAACCGAAAACGTTATTTCTCAATGCATCGACATCGCCTTTTGTTTGCGTAACCTTACGCAGGAACAATACAACACAGATGGAGCAGTAACTTTGGCTAAGTGTCTCAGTAGATGCGATTGGTCCATCAGATCCCAGTTGGGAATTGAAAAATTGAAATTTCCCACAAAGGTTAAAATGGGAATCAGTTATTTCAATCAGTTCTCATTTTTTTTTTATTTAGGCATCAGCCTGATTATATGAACAAACGAAATCCTATGAACCTTTGTGGAGACCCTTGCTATGTATTTTAAGATATTCACTTATTTTATTATCTTTTGAACGCTCTTGTATTGGCTGCATTATGTTTTGCAATGAATAATCTTTGGCATTGTTCTCAGTAACTGCAACACCAAGAAACATTCGGGTTTGCATTAGATTATTTTTATCTTTGTTTTCAGATACTTTAGGATATACTGCAAATTATGATACCAGCTGAAAACCCCGCTCTACACCGTGTAAATTTGCGTGGTCTAGGGTGCATGTGGGTATTAAATAGGCTTATATATAGTCTTGATTTCTTTGTTTTTACTTACATGATCCAGGTCTGTGTCTCCACCTATCTATGTTTACCTAGGACCTAGACATCTGTTAATTCTTAACTTAAATCTAGATCTAGATCTTAAATGCTGCTGAATTTGAAAGCCTACCAGTAAAAATCTACATTTTTATCTTAACCTTTTGGTATGAGTATAGCTGCTGTAAATATCTAGGTATTAAAATTAGATTCTATGTCCAAGCCAATTTTTTAAAATTATTTACTTAGATCTTACCCTATGAATTGTAGATCTATTTCAGACAATTTTAGTCCTGCCGCCGCCTACACTGTAGGCCTACTTTCAGTTTCATTTAAAACACTAATTAAGGGAAAAAATACTTATTGCCACTCCAATCTTTCGGGCAAATTTTATAACTTTATGACAAATTTGACGAGGCTAGATGGTCTAGAAATGTTCCGTTTGATGGTCCTCTTTTTACGCCTAGTTCCATTATTAAGAAAAGATGTTCTTTATTACTTTTCCGGATTCATGATTGTTCCCCTTCTTATTGCACCTAGATCTTATTTTTTTTTGCAATCCATGTTCAATCCAATTTTTAAGATTTTATTTTGGATTTGTTCGGCAGAATGATAACTGGCGTTTTGATAAAAAATTAATTATTATGGATCTAAGATAGCATTGGACATTTCGTTCTATTTTTGGCTTAGCTTGTCAAAACCATTGAACTTAAAATGTTTTGCGATATTATCCATAATGTTCGAACAAAGTAGGATATAACGTATCTTATAATCATTAATGGACACATTTTTTGTAAACCATAGCTTCCTCATTCGACTTACATGTACCTAAGATTTCAGAATCCCTGTTCGATCTGACCTAAACCGTCTGGGTTAGTGTTTGCTCAATAAGAGGACGACCTAGGTTCTGTTATGAAATTAACTGGTTCTTCACTCTTCGTGCTTATTATAACAAGGATATCTAGACAGGTCTAGCTCTTTTCTTTTTACAGAAGAGTAATTTCAGATACATAAATGCTTGCAGCGACTGTTTTTTTTTAATCGTCCAAAAAAATTCATGGTATCTAGTTAATAATGTTACAAAATTAACGTTGCGCGCAGTATAAAGAGAATTTTATGTCATATTCCAAATCCTTGACATTCCATTTATCACAACTGGGTGTAGTGAGTTCATTTAACAAGTTTATTGTAGCATTCGATTCATAGCAAAAAACTAAATTAGTTCTTAAAACTATTTCTGATTTGTCAAGTACGAAAAATGATTTCCCTTCAGAGCGTTATTTCTTTAACAACAACAACAACAACAACAACAACAACAACAACAACAACAACAACAACAACAACAAATTAACAGCCCTGCTCTTAGCTTCTATGCTCCTATCTCTGAGAATGAAAATGCCGACATTTCAATACTTGAACGGCGAAACGCACTTTACCAACCGCTAGGATTTGTTTGATGAATGGGCTGTTTGGTGAGATTTTATCAATGCAAACAGGAAAGCCCACATAAAAGACACTTTCTTTACAAATGATAAGTGCTAACAAAATCAGCGAAAAAAGAGAGTGAAAGATGAGAAACTGTGAGAAAGAGAGAGTGAAAGAGCGAGAAAAATGGGGTAATAGAGAAAGAGAAGAAAGAGACTGTGAGAAAGAAAGAGAGAAAGAAAGAGAGAAAGAAAGAGAGAGAGAGAGAGAGAGAGAGAGAGAGAGAGAGAGAGAGTGAGGGAGAGGGAGAGAGAGAAAGAGAGAGAGTGAGAGAGAGAGAGGGAGAGAGAGAAAGAGTGAGAAAGAGAGAAAGAGTGTGTGTGTATGTGTGTGTGTGTGAGAGAGAGAGAGAAAGAGAGACAGACAGAGACAGATAGACAGACAGAGAGTGAACGGAAGAGGGAGGCGGAAAAGAAATTCAAAAGAAAGGGAGTTTTTTCAATGTTTATGGTTTTTCACCTATGCCAGCTTCTCGGAGGTTAAAATGAAGTACAACACAGATGAAAGAGTTATGTAAGACGCGGGTATGTATTCTGTCTATGAGGACAAAAAAAAAATACATCAAAGAAAATCGTAATGCACAGCCTTAGTTCTCTTTGTGACCTTTACTGTGGCAATTTTACTATGATAAAATTACACCATCCATACAATTTCATATTTTTATTATGTTTGTATTGATTCTCTATAGATAATGTATTACTGTACAATCCCATCGATTGAAAAACAAAAGCTCACCCAACGAACAGACAAACCGCTTGTGTAAAAGGAATAAAGCTAAGCTTAGAATAAGTTTCCTAACGACTTCAACTTTAAAAATAAAAAGATAAAATGGCATGTTTTAACGCAGAGGAAAAAAAAAAGACGAATAAAAATTATACTAATCTTTTTCAGTCTACATTAGTATCTTCATAAAAAAAACAACTAAATATGGATCATAACCAGAAAAGAAAGTAAGGCGCTAGGATATCTGATTGGCTAATGAAGTGAATAGCTTTGCAAGCGCTATCCACCATGAATGGTGAGCTCAGAGTTTGCTAAAATATTCCAAATATAAAAATTTTTTACGACTTACTGTAAACATATCTCGGCTCTGTTCATCTCGAGACGAGAACAACTGGGTCTAACACACAAGAACTGTATGATGATGAAAGAAGGCCAATGTGATTATGCAAATGAGGGCCCATTAATAAGGGCGATAATTCCCGCCTAATAACTTGTTTATTATAGCTCAACAGCCCATTAGCGGGGGCCCCACAGATATCTTGAATGCAATATGTCTGGAGTCCACAAAACATTTCTCTGATTATTTTAATGCCCCTCCCCGGAGATTTTCATACTGCAGACGTTAGAGAGGATGGGAACCAGGGAAAGGGAAAGTTAGAGAAAGAAAGGAGAAAGAGAGAAAGAGGGAGAAACAGAACAGCGAGAGAGAGATGGAGAGAGAGAGGAAGAGAAAGAGAGAGGGAGAGAGAGGAAGAAAAGAAATAGAGACAGAAGCAGATACAGAGAGAAGAGAAAGGAAACGGAAGAGAGAGAGAGAGAGAGAGAGAGAGAGAGAGAGAGAGAGAGAGAGAGAGAGAGAGAGAGAGAGAGAGAGAGAGATTGAGAGAGAAAGAGGAGAGAGAAGTAAGGAGAGAGAGAGAGAAAAAAAGAAAGAGAGAGAAAGAGAGGAGAGAGAAATAAGGAGAGAGAAAATCTGTAGGTATATCTAGACCTCCTCTAAAGTTCTCTTTTCAATCCTGTTTTGTTTTTACGGCATCCTTCAGACTTAAGCCTGTCTACTTGTCTGTGTTTTAATCTACTCACGGTTTTCATTGTAGGATACAGCTTGACCACTGAAATCTGATGAGAACTATCAAATGATCTTAAAATATAGGCCGTTCCATCTAGTTCATTTCAAGTTTGATTATTCGCTCTTTTCGTATTTGTCTTTCTTTTGCAAACTATATTTCATCAACATAATGATTATGATAAGTCTTGAATTATCTGATTCTGAGAAATGCAATTCATACGAACATCTAGCTGATTTTAAAGTTTTTAATTTTTTTACGATTATTATTGTTTTTCTTATTGATGAAGGCTTGAAATGTGGAATGCATAAATTGACAACCGTGCGGTGTCAGGACGTAACGATTGCGCTTACAAAACAACGCTTCTTCATTCCAACGCATATATATATATGAAAACCATCAAATTTAGAACTCTTGAAAAGATTGAGAGCAGAGGCCCAGTGACAATTATGTAAATTGTCTGGCTGTTTGCTCAGTACCCCGTCCCGACAATGACATAAGAGATGACAAAGGTCGCTGAGATTTCATCAATTATGAAAGGGCGGTAATAAGCAGACGCGGCGCGATACGTGGCTAGTTTCCGTGCCAAGTTGGGTCTGTGTCTCCGACTTGGGCTCACGTCATGTGGGAATCTTTCTAAGATACGGTCTCAGACACAACTGACACACTAATTAGCCGCACACGCGAGGCTCCACAGGGTGGGACACCAACAAGATAACCTCTTGTCTCCCCTGATCAAGAATTCTGTACATCTTCCAGACACCCAGCCGACCTTGTCATTGGTTCACCAGGAAGAATTGAATAATTTGCGAGCTAGGTTTCCAGGTTTTCGGCGATTTATGTCGAATATTGTTATCTTGTTGTCAAGCAGGATACACAATGTCAACAAAAATATCCTGATGCTTGTCTTCTTACCAATATCATTTTCCTAAAGCTGAAAATTGAATTTACGATTTGAACCTAAATATTTGTGACGAAAATGATAATGTTTAAAACATCAACAGAAGTTTGAGATTTTTCCAAAATATTCATTCAGCTCAAAGCTATTAGGTTCTGTTGCTGCGATTATTTCCATAAGCATTCTCTCCACTGGTAGTTGTCGGTCAGATGTATACAAAAAAAGACAATGTGAAACCTTGCATTTTTTCTTTATAGTTGTTTTTCGAATTAAAGTATCCATGAATCTTTTAGCAAGTATAAATATAATCATTTCTTTCCTCTTTAGCGTCTCTTGCAAACAAATAAAATCACGAAACATCTGAAAAAATAGTAGTTTGAAGCTAGAAGAAACAACATAAATCGAAGTTGTATAGTGCTAGGCGTTCAGTTGTCTCTGTTATTCGAAATGGCCATCCTATTTCAAGTTCTAGTTAATCAGTTTAAATCGGCGTGCTCTGACTTTTGTACCATCGCGATTCTACAATTTAGTATTGAGTATCCCGATCTCGATTGATGGTACTGTGTTACCGCATGTGGGTACTGAATTCTACACATCGCTAACCGCATCATAGGATTGTATTATTACATCCACCGCTACCGCTTTAGAGTACTGTGCTACATCCACCACTACCGCATTAGAGTACTCTACTACATCCCCCGCTACTGCATTAGAGTACTATAGTACGCCGACCGCTACCGCATAAGAGTACTTTATTAAATCCACCGCTACCGCATTAGAGTATTGTATTACACCGACCGCTACCGCATTAGAGTATTGTATTATATCCACCGCTACCGCTTCACTGTATTACATCTGCAGCTACCGCATTAGAGTATTGTGCTAAACCCACCACTACCGCATTAGAGTATTGTATTATATCCACCGCTACCGCTTCACTGTATTACATCTGCAGCTACCGCATTAGAGTATTGTGCTAAACCCACCGCTACCGCATTAGAGTATTGTATTATATCCACCGCTACCGCTTCACTGTATTACATCTGCAGCTACCGCATTAGAGTATTATGCTAAACCCACCACTACCGCATTAGAGTACTGTGCTATACCCACCACTACCGTATTAGAGTACTGTGCTATACCCACCACTATCACTGTAGAGTACTGTGCTATACCCACCACTACCGCATTAGAGAACTGTGCTATACCCACCACTACCGAATTGGAGTACTGTGCTATACCCACCACTACCGCATTAGAGTACTGTGCTATAACCACCACTACCGCATTAGAGAACTGTGCTATACCCACCGCCACCGAATTAGAGTACTGTGCTATACCCACCACTACCGAATTAGAGTACTGTGCTATACCCACCACTACCGAATTAGAGTACTGTGCTATACCCACCACTACCGCATTAGAGTACTGTGCTATACCCACCACTATCACTTTAGAGTACTGTGCTATACCCACCACTACCGAATAAGAGTACTGTATTACACCCAGCATTACCGCATTTGCCGGCTCAGCGATTGTTTACTTCTCACGCGGCTGGTGTAATTATGACCAAGTTGCTCATCTATACCATGCGCACCTTCGCGTGGTAGAGAGGCGTCAGATGAGCGAACTGTGATGAATGGTCTGATAGTTAGGGTACAGAGCCAGCGAGGAGAGAGAGACAGATGGGAGAGGAAGTAGACTGAAGTTGCCGGAAGCATGGTGTTGACTTCCACAAGCCGTGCAGAACTATGAATGGCAGTCTTACACTTATCTCATACGGACTTTTAGAATTGCATTACAATGCTTGTTCTGGCGGTCGCACTAAAAAAGCGAATGCAGAATCGAAATCTGCGATACCTGAAACATAAGAATCGGTAAACTCTTTTGTTTTGTAAGGCAAAAAAAAAAAGGTTTTTGGCTCCATTTACTGCGCTGTTGTTATTCTCCTCTCCAAGTCGACAGTAGAAGCGTTCTGTTTTCGTGCCTACCATACCAAGGAATATTATTGGATTTAACTTACCCCTGGAGTATATTTATTCAAGCACAAGTAGATCAATAGGTTAATCATCAATTTTTGTTTATTTTGGTGTTTTTATGTTGTTTTTGTTGCCATTTTTGGTTGGTTTTTTAAAATTTTCTAATTTTTCCCTTCATTTTCTATTGTCTTGACCTCAGTTTTCATTGGAGAATGTCCATTTTAGTATTAAATGATAGGAAATTCAATTTCCTTTCCAAATATGTATAAGACTTGGGGGTTACTATTATTATTTTTGGAGTTACAGGCATTTTTGTAACGCATAGTCAAATTTTCTTAAAAACGCCTCGTCCTGGGGAACGAAAATGGACTCCGTCCACAAGGTAAAATTTTTGTCCGTCACGGAAGGGTTAAAGCGGCTTCAGAGAAAACACTGTAACTAACCTGCGCTTGTTGACTTATCTCAGTTATGAGGGGAAGAAAACAACATCTGTAATAGTCTATCGTGGATAGAGGGAGAGAGTTAACTCTATAGTTTCATAATCTAGTTTTAGAGGGCTTATAATAAAGGAAATCGACGAATTCCGAACTTTGCCAGCCTGTTTTTAGATCCTTTTAAACCCTTATTAGAAAGTGCATAAAAGTGCATGCCTTTTGGGAATTCTTAGCCGCACAGCTATTTAAACTCTCATGATAATGAATGCTTAAAAGAAAAGCTGTAAAAAGCTTTGGATTTTACAATTTAATTAACGGCTAATGGCCGTCAATGTTTTTTTTTTTAAACTTATACGGCAGTGCATGTTTAAATGGATCTATTAATCAATTTTATGTGAATATATTACTGTTATTTATGACTCGCGCTGATTAAATGATAACCAACAGAAAACACGTATCCAGATCAACATAAGCAAGTGTGGCAGACAGCTAAGTGACATTATGTTTGGTTTTTCTTTTTTGGTTGTTTTTTTTTTCCATCGGACTCGCAAGTCGATCCGGTAACGCCAGTGATCTCAGTTGGTTTTATCAAGTCGTCGGTGAGTCGTTCTTTCATTTCATCTTCATCTCCTACAGCTTGAAGGCTTCGTTTGGTTTTACATACTGCTCTGGTTAAAAACTTGATCTACTTGAAGAAGCATCATGGTGACAGTCTCTTCTCTCCCTAACTTTGAAATCTACACCGCTAAAAAATTGGTCATGGAATTTAGATAATAATGCGCTCCTACAGTTTTGGCTGCATGGGTTGCTTTGTTGGTTGGCTGGTTGGTTGATTGGTTGGTTTATAATCATGCACGTTCTCTGTGAGGTCCCCAACAGGTACTTAAAGCAGAGAAATGCAGCCTGGCACTTATTTTTAGCATCAGAGTCAACGACTAAGAGAAATATCGCTATAACCTCCACAATCACGAGGCTATTGAGCACTCCTCTGGTTACCATAGAAACAGTAACGTTGTTGACAAGAACTGTTCCAGGGTATCACAGACAATTGACTTGTAAGGATCAAGAACCTTCTTATTTAAATTTGCTTCTGCTCAAGGTACTTTATTCCCGCTTGGGACTCTGGTTGAAACACAGAGCTGCTTCGATACAACAGTCTTACTGTTTCATCCTTGATAGAAACTTGTTCAGTATGCATGAAAAAAAAAACAACAACAACAACACATGAATGTACCATGTAGTGGATGCACTATATCAAATAAAAATATGTCTTATAGTCTCTCCTATCGTGAGGCACGAATCGAAAATTTCCTACAGTTTTTGCTTATTTAAAATCCAAGTTGGAATCACGAAATACTACTATTTTCAGCAAGTGAGGAATATTTCTGCAATACGAGAAAAAATTCACTTTTCAACCAGCCATGAATATTATTTTGTGCAATATGAGACGAATTTCAAAAGTCAAAGGAAACATTAAGCTTGAAATCTATCTTTCTTTCCACGTCATTTAAGTCACAGAAGAATAAACTTTTCTCTTTTCGCTTTCATATTAATCTGATATCTACATATAGAAGCCAGGGTTTTCTGGTAAAATTGCTTTGTTTCAAACAAGTTACTCCTTTATATATAGCAACACTGTCGAGTATGTCTAAGGTGCAGTATTATAGCGATACATAGACCTTGACGCGGCAGAATATTCTCTATGAAACCAGTACAACATGAAGGCCGTGAGATAAGTGAGCCACATTGCTGTGCCTTTTATGAATCGTCAACTGACGCCACTAATCCTCGCCTGCTAGACTAAAGTTTTATGACAGGTGTCTCAAAACTAGACATATCTGGATGGAAATAATGTTTTGTCTGGACCAGTAATTTTCAAACACTCGAAAGCTATAAAAGCTTGTCATTTTTTGCAAATCCAGACAGGGCCTATAGGAGCACCAGGAGATTCACTCGTAGCTATCCACACTTTTTTATTAATGGCTCAAATATCGTTACAAAGTATGTCGATTGCTAGCTTATGAATTTTAAAAAATGAAGCGAACGCTGAATAAAGAAAATATCATGAACAACAACAACAACAACAACAACAACAACAACAACAACAACAACAACAACAACAACAACAACAACAACAACAACAACAACAACAACGGTGGACGGAAGCCGGAAGACGTTTAAAATAATTTTTTTTTTTTCAGGAATACAGTTGCAGCTGAATTGTGTGTTTGGTTGATCTCCCGTTAAAGAGAGTTGATAAACCACCTAGTTCTCAATCATCTATCACGCCTAAGTGATAGGAAATGTTGATAGTTATCAGAAGCACATATATAATAATAAAGCAAAAAGGCAAGTAAAATTAATTTTCAACGGTAAGGGAGAACCGTGAAGACTGAATACCTCAAACAAATAAAAATTAAAAAAAGGGTCATTGAGCGTGTTAAGACCAAGGAATATGTATCATACGGGAAACACATGAGATAAAAGCGCACAAAAGATTAATATTGAAAATTTTGTGAAAATCCAGAGCAAATAAATGTTTTAGTAGATAATGTTCAGGAATTCCAAATATAGACCTCATTGTCGTGCCAAAATTCTACGACCTTGTCCTCACTGTGGTGTGACAGGGACCTGCATTCACAGCCTAAAAATAGAGTCAAATCCGTCCAGGTTTAGTTGGTGTAAAAACCGACAAAGAAAGAAAGATGTCGGTGCCCTGTGTGTATTAGGTCTCAACCTTAAAAAATTTGTTGTAATAGGGTAATACGATTTTTATATCAGGCACGCTATTATTTTGAGTCTGGTATTTATCAAACCACGTGACGTAATAGGTCTAAAATTAGTCCTAATAAAATCATTTAATTTATTTGTAATTTATTCCTTTGATGGACCTTTTAAATTATCTTTATTAATATATGCATATAAATGAGCTGAGCTGAATAAGAATTGGTTCTTAATTTTGTAAAAAGCATAATCCATTTATAGATTGTTTTGAATGTTCATTATCATGTCGGTTTAGGGAAATGCGCAGCTATGAATTGGCCAAATACCCATTTAGGTGTTTTTACATGATTTCTGAACATTTTAACAATCGTTTAGAAAAATCTTAGGATAGATTTGGAATGTACGTAATTATAGCTGCATTCTCAGATGTCCTGAAGACTATATTTATGTTTTTACCTACACAAATGTATGTGCAATGTTATTTTATAATGAGAGTTTAGAGAGACTTTGCATAGATTGGGGAAGTTCGAAATTATTGTATTCACTACTGGTTCTATCTTCTTCCAATAATTTTGTCTGATGTTTCTCATTTATGTCTGTTTACTGCTGTTTGACTTTTTTATCCCTTCATGTCTATACCTTTTTATTCACTTTTTATTCTTTGCTTAAAACTTAAATGTCGCGACAATTTATCGTGAAATTCCATGTATTTATTACCTTATAATATTTATATCAAATCATTAGATCCACATGCTTTGTGTACAGATCTTAGCTATGATTAACAAATAATTTGTTCTGAAAACCTACACATTATACAAAAATCAGGATGCCCCAACATGTTTGATCTAATAAGAGAAATTCAAGGGAACTTCAGGACCCTTTATTAATCTGACACATTTTATTTACACATAGCTAATACTTTCTCTCAAATACCGATATTTTAAATGCAAATAACGTGGTTTTTCTGCTGCGCACAATGGAAACAAACTTATGTAGGGATATTCAAAACTTTCCCTAGGTCTTAAATCAAGACAAACTTTCCAGACACATTATGCATTAAAGTCTTCTTTTTCTTTTAAAGTCTGAAGTTATTGCTTTTACCGGTGTCATAAATTTATAACAATTGCTGTAGTTCAAAGATAGGCATTAAAAGCCACTCTCGTATTTCTGAGCGTCAGCAGGCCGAGAAAATGCCTTTTTAGAGGAAAAAAAACACAAACATTTATATTGTTTCTCTTAAATCTTAAATAAAAAAGTATGGAATTGTAGAAAGATAACAGGCATTGCTTAAAGGCCAGTTTTCACCTCTTAATGCTTATTGTGTATTCTCAGGAAGCAATGAGGACGACAGAATAAGCGAGAGAGACAGAGAGAAACAATAAGGGAGGGAAAGATATAGAGATAGGAGCAGAAAGAGAGAGAGAGAGAGAGAGAGAGAGAGAGAGAGAGAGAGAGAGAGAGAGAGAGAGTATGTGCGTATGTGTGTGTGAGAGAGAGTGTGTGTGTGTGAGAGAGAGAGAGTATGTGCGTATGTGTGTGTGTGAGAGAGAGAGTGTGTGTGTGTGTGTGAGAGAGAGAGAAAGAGAGAGAGAGAGAGAGAGAGAGAGAGAGAGAGAGAGAGAGAGAGAGAGAGAGAGAGAGAGAGAGAGAGAGAGAGAGAGAGAGAGAGAGATTTTTGTAGATAATTCCATCACGTATCTTCATTTCATTTCTTCATGAAGATTGCAAACGTTAAGAGTAATGACCCTTTTCAGATTAATTGGTGAGAGAAACAAATCAATCTTCGACCGTCGAGACAAACCTCAGGTCTTTCAAAATCTATTTCCTCTCCATTAACGTTAATTATGTAAAAGCATAAAACACTGCTAGTTTTGTTCGTTTTTGGTTTCACTTTGCTTTTCAAAGACCATCATCTTTTTTATCTTTACAAAGTCATATTGAAAGCACTTAGAGCTGAGAGGAGAAAAGGAAGATAGGGAACCGGGAAGGGGTGTACATCCTGATTTTTAACCGTTGCCTTTAGAATTGAATAACATTTGAGATCGCATTTAATTTATATATTTGATTGTATTTTATTATCTCTCAGGAACTGATCAATTATAAATGTTCAGCGGAAAACGTTCATAAATATCTTTCTCATTTTTTTTTTTAGTTCTAAGTTGTAAAAACTGAACACGACCATAATTTTCTTACAAATAAATTTGAATCCTATATTAACAGTGAGCTCTCTTTCTATCTCTCTTTTTTTTCTCCAATTCTCTTTCTCTTCCTCGCCCACGCACCCATCTTTTGACCCTGTCATGCAGAAGTGAAAACCCATAAATAAGACATCTCAACCCGTCTAACCCACAAAACTTCCTGGGTTAATTATTTTCTGCGAGTTCAAAATCTGTCTATTGCACGAAAGCTGAACTGAGAGGTTTAAAAAAGATTTAATTGAAACTTTATTACGGCAAAAAATTTTAACAGGAGAATATATTTTTTCAGGACTTCAAATCACTGTAAGAATAATAATAAGAGGAACTTATTATTCTATGTACAGGTTGGTCGAAGCCTATCTGATTCAAGAAGTTATAGCACACTTGCAGATTTTTCAAATGGTCTTAATAATAAATCAAACTTGAAACATCCATTTTTTTCCCTTAGTATCAAAAGTTGAGAAAAGCAGAGCTAAAAAGCCTGGTCTTCTTTAGCCTAACGGGTCCAGCCGCGATGTCATTCTTTAGAACTTTCCTACCTTCTTTTATCTATCTGTCTGTCTGTCGGTCTCTCTCAAACTCTCTGTCTGCCGGTCTGTCTATCTGTCTGTCTGTCAGTCTCTCTCACTCACTCACTCTCTCTCTCTCTCTCTCTCTCTCTCTCTCTCTCTTTCCCTCTCTTTCTCTCTCTCTCTCTGCCTGTCTGTCTGTGTCTCTCTGTCTCTCTGTCTGTCTGTCTGTCGGTCTGTCTATCTGTCTGTCTGTCAGTCTCTCTCACTCACACTCTCTCTCTCTCTCTCTCTCTCTCTCTTTCTGTCAGTCTGTCTGTGTCTCTCTGTCTGTCTGTCTGTCGGTCTGTGTATCTGTCTGTCTGTCTGTCTGTCTCTCTCACTCGCTGTTTCTGGATCAGTCATTCTCTCTTTTCGATCTCTTTTTATCGTTTTCTGACTCTTACTCTGTTAATAAGAGCTTGGCTTGTCTATTTGCCCTTCATTGCTTTTTTCTGTTTGTGTATGTACATTTATATATGTATAATATATATATATATATATATATATATATATATATATATATATATGTGTGTGTGTGTGTGTGTGTGTGTCTTTTCCTCTGTCTTTGTCTGTCTGACTGTCTGTTTGTCTCTTTCTCTCTCTGTTTCACCCTCTTTTGTCTTCTTTCTCATCTTTAAACTAACTCTTTAAATCTCACTTTGTTCGCCTTATTATCATTTTCTTTCTATTTTACATCTTATTTTCCTCTCTTCTTATCCTCCTTGTTCGTGTTCTTGTTCTTGGTTTTTTTCTTGTTCTTGTTGTTGTCGTTGTTGCTGATGTTGTTGCTGTTGTTGTTGTTGTTGTTGTTGTTGTTGTTGTTGTTGTGTTCTTGTTGTTGTTGTTGTTATTGTTGTTGTTGTTGTTGTTCTTCTTCTTCTTCTTCTTCTTCTTCTTCTTCTTCTTCTTTTTCTTCTTTTTCTTTTTCTTCTTCTTCTTCTTCTTTTTCTTCTTCTTCTTTTTCTTCTTCTTCTTCTTCCTCTTCTTCTTTATCTCCCTCTTCTTTTTCTTCTTCTTTCTTCCTCTTCTTCTTCTTTGTTGACTGAGATAATCCAATGAGTATTGGAAATATGTTGGTTGAGGAAAGATTCAGCACATGACACTTCATCTGTTTATTTAAAACGTGTAAATATATCATTGCTAGTTAAAGCAAGTAAAAATGATTAAACGATGCACTCGAATCAGCAAATTAACGGGGTTATTCGACAGCTTTTTTTATAACCGCGATTTGAAGAACTGATTCACATGTCAAAAACAGATTTCTTCTCTTGGTGTCAAAATCTACATCTATGCAAGAATACCCAAAGTACAATCAACGAATCAAAGCGGATAATTACACAACGGTCTGCTTCCCGCTAAGACAGTAAATTTGCTCACAACACACTGTACCGTTTCTATAATTCGGAACAAGCACGAGGAATTAAGACTGCTATTATCAGTCCAGACCTTCCCTCATGTGTTTACTTTGGTTCTCAGGATGATGGAGTCTTCAACTGAGACGACGTCACCGGTTCTAGCATGTTCATACCTGAGACTTATAAAGACAGACAACCATTTCCTGCACAGCCGCAGCTGTTGCTCCACCAAGCTGAAGCCAATAGATTGCAGCTTTGAACTCGATTTAGTTTTATATGCACAATAGATATCGTTTTACTCTGCCGAGCAGTCTCTCAATCAACTCTTTTGCATGTCTTTTGTTATGAATAAAGTAAGATTGCGAGACGATGCTAATTAGAAATATCTTTTTCAAACCACAGTAAAGTCAGGTATAAGCACGTTTCTCTCACAAATTGGCTCTGCCTTGGATGGGTTCATAATGGAAAACGAAACTAGCATAAGGTGTGCATGCTGATCTCACGAAGGTGACCTAAAAGAAAACAATATATTTCGACTGAAACACAATAAAATGTATGATTAACAGTCTGGCTAGGAAGAAACAGAAATGGCATGGCCAGGGAATGGAGATAATTTCGAAATCGTTACTGCATATAGTATTTCACGTCATCACACTATAAAAGAAAATTCATATAAATTAAGAGAATAAGTTCCAAATAATTTGTTTTTATGAAAAAGTGATATACTTATTTCCTTTAACGCATCTGCGGCTG